>CM075852.1:69783619-69821119 GCA_037975125.1 Latrodectus hesperus
AGATATTTTAAATTTATTGCAATAAAGAGAACTCCAAGGAAAATTAAATAATTAGAATATTAATCGAGTTATTAAAAAAGACCATCTTGGCTAAGTCGACTAAGCCATCTGTTATCCGAAAGAAAAGACAAAAGTTTGGTGGAGCCTGCCAAACAATTTGAAAACTAATGTGGTTGAGAAACTTGAAAATCTCCGTCAAGAACAGGCGAGATTAATGGGATTCTAAAAAAAACTTGGCCATACCTAAGATGTGACAGCGAATTAAATAAATAAATATAAGTAAATGAGCAATAATAATCATTTTGTTCAGAATATGTCACATGTTGTATAGAACATGAATTGAGATAGATCCAGGATTATTATCTACAGTATACTTTCCAGAAAATCTATTCGAATAAATTTCATTTGCACAGGAAAATCCAAGCTGTATGTTTTTTTAATGGTTATTTTTTATATTCTGCCTGAAACCATAAATATCAGATTGCAGCAATAAAAATATTTGAAATATAGAAACACATCATTTAAAATCTTTGAAATCAAGAATTGCATATTTTTCGACACTAAAATTTATTGATTTTGATGCAATATTTTGCTTACATTAATATTAATAATTCTTTTTATATAACGTGTAGAAAATTTATTTTTTGGCAATGACTAAACTAAATTTTATTGGCAATGGTTGATTAAAAAATCGAGTGTTGATTTTAAAAATAATTTTTTTAGCAAATATTTCCACTAATTTTATTAATTTCTCAAGCAACATGCACTACACCATAGGTTCCCAAAGTGGTCCAGGTGGACCCCCAGGGGTCCATAGGAGACCACACGGGGGTCCACGTAGACGTGAAATGAAAACAGGGGTTCACAAGTTGTAAGTGGGGGTTCACGAAACGTTTTCCGGATTTCATAATAAAAAACAAATATTTTAGATTGGATTTACCTATCAAAGTAGGCAGGTAGCATCATTCACTAGGTAGGTACTCAAAAATATTCGAAACTCAATTCAAAAACAGAATTGAATAAAACAATAGATAATAGTACAAGTGTGCACGACATGTTGAGACTTGCAAAGTGCCGCCCGTGCGCTCGCTCGTCCGGGTTCATTGATGATTTTTTTGTCAATTAATGATTGTTTTTAATAATAATATAATTTTGTATAACCACAAGTATTATTTATTTTAATAAATAGGACACAAGAAAATGTGCCACTTTTTTTCCTTCTTAACACCCCCAGTTTAGGGTAATATTTTTTAGGAGTTTTGGGAATACAGTAGAAATGTAGCAACAGGGGGTCTACCAAAAATAGTAAAACTTTGAAAATGGTCCACGAGAAAAAAAAGTTTGGGAATCCATGCACTACACTGTAAAAAAGTGTACTTATAGAACAAAAGCTATAAAACATGTAAAATAAATCAAACCTTGATCTAAAAAATAACAATGAAAACATTGCGAAAATAAAATGTTGCGATTTCTTTCCTTTTATATTAAGTGTAGCTCTTTAAAAGTGTTCTTACATAATACATTTTATATAAAGTAATCTAATTATTTCAAGGAAATAAGATCAATCCATCTATGATCCAATGTGTGAGTGAACAGTATTTTACTTTGGTAATATGATTAAAATAAGTTATTGTGCTCCATATAACTATATCCTGATTACATGATAAATCTGGGCAAAAATTAGAAATTATGAATATTGCTTCTACCGTAATTATTTAATAATGCACATATTATTGAACGGGTTTTGCATACAGTTGTGCATTCATTTTACATAACTATTCCTTTTTCCAAAACGCATTTCCAGTGAGCTTGATAATTTTTCGAAATCTTGTGTGCAACCCTCTGTCACAGGCTGTAAAATGTTGGCTGCGTCATCCCTTAGTGATGGAGAAGGTTGGCGAGATTTTGCTTTGGTATCCCAGCCATTGCCTATAGATACGATACTGAATGGCATTTTGTAAACTTTCCATTGTAAGTAGAGAGTAAGCTGAGAGTTTCACTAGTGGCTGAGGAGAAGCGGTAACATACTTCTTGTCTTTCATTCGTATTTCTAATTGCCGTAAACTTGTTTTAATTTAGCTAATCACTTCAAACTTCTCTTCGATTTTTTCTTTTATTTTCTCTTGCATTTCATCCTTTATTCTCTCTTCGACTCTCTTATTACTTTTCTCTTTAACCTTCTAACACTCTTCTTCAATTTTCTTAATTTTCTCGCCAACATTCTCAAATTTCTCTTCGATTTTCCCTTTAACTTTGTCGTATTTATTTCAAGGGTGTCAAGTATGGCTGATTAAAGTTATTCAACCTATTCTGTATTTTCAATTTCAGTTTAGTTTGTTTTGAGTGGCATCAGGGCACAGGTGCCGTATAATCCATGCGCCAAATTCTGAGATTGGCGGATTTCCTTATATATCTGGCAACCTTGTTTTTGTTACGTCATACATATGGAGACCTATAAGAATTATGCAGAAAATTCTATCTAGGTAACCCTAGTATTTACGTCATCAAGCACATCACGATACGTCATCTTGGCAACATTTCTTCATCGCCAAAAAAATTCAGAATTTGGAATCATGGATTATACGGCACCCGTGCCAGAGAAAAATAGTTATCATTTACTGTCGTACCTCACAAAAAGTATTAACTCAAATCTCGACAAAACGAACGACTTTTAATTATTCCTGACCTTTCTTCATATCGCTTAACTCTTAATTTATTTCGCCTTTAAATCATTCTGGTCTTTTAACACTTTTTCCATCTTTTCTTGGCTTTTATTCATATCATCAGTAGCCTTCAGAATTTTTTCATTTAGTCTTTTATTGCTCTGGTGATCAGCATTCGACGAAAGAATTGTTTTTGATCCCACTTCTGACATCAAAATTTGCTGCGTATTCGGGATTCGTAGATAAAGAACCACACATTTTAATAAAATTAAATAAGATTTAATGACAGAATGCTGCAAAAATACAATGGTTTGCAGTACCACTCAATTCACAACGCAATCTAGCCAGCATACAAAACAGTTCACACTATTTCAATACACAAGAAATAGCTTTCTCTCTCCATGCCATGAGAAACTGATATCAACTGACCTCCCAGACCCGTTGCAAGCCTCTATATAAAGCATCCGAAGAGCTTCTAGACTTTTCCAGAACATTCTGTACCATTCCAGAGTTTTTCCAGAAGTCACCACGAATCGCAAAATTGGTGATATATCGCCATATTAGACGCTAAAAATTAAGTTGCCAGAAACGGTGCCAACTTGGAGCTGTCTCGCCAATTTGGCGAGTTACTCATATAACCAGTGTATTTCCAAACTAAAGACCAACCAATAGACATTACTAGACAGCTCTATAAAAACTATTTAATGAAGCTGTTTACACCAAACTAATTTATGCTTTCAACATTCTAAAATGCAGTATAAAAATAAATTAACACATCAGGATAAAAATATACGCAATATTTACAGAATTCGTAACAATACGTTCAAATACCCAATCAGTACATTCAAAATTCACAAACAGTCTACGACAACTCTCTACAAATTGTTATATATTTCATTATCATCATAATAACTTAATTCTCATACTCATAAAGTTTCTCAATTTTCATCCAAAGTATTTTCGAATTATCTCAACAATGATATTAGTTTTTGAGCTGATACAAGAAAAGCTACAGTCATTACCACACAGAATCAATAGGATGGTTAATTGATTCTGTGTAATTTAATTTACACAGAATCAATTAACCATCCTATTGTCTCAAATGATCTCCATTTTAAAGAAAATTTCTAACTATATTTATACCATGTTTTAATTACATATTGAACATTTTCTAGATTACTTTACATAATATCTTAAAATAAAACTTTTTAATACTGTAACATTTTTACTCGCAATGTATGAAATAGATGGGAAGCACTATCAAGCATGTGAAAATGTAAGAAAATAAAGACTGGCCTTGCATTCTATGATATGTAAAAATCATTTATTTATTTTTTGATTGAACGGATACGATTACGACAGAATAAAATTTTCTGAATGAGCTTCCGAGTACTCATTTTCAAAATTTAATCGAACATTAAATATTTTTCTTCTTCATTGGGAAATAGTTAGCATGATGAATGAATAATATAAATGCTTTATCATAATAAAATCTCTGCGTTTATTAATACTACGTACGGTTTTTTCCTCACAATGCAATGTCCTTCTCATAATTTGTAAAAAATCTTTCCATTCCAAAATCGAGCTTTCTTTCTTCAAACAATATGAGCCATTAGAAATAATATAGATATTCTAGCTAATTCATTTCCTTGAAAAATTTTCAACTGAATTATTCAGCTAGAAAACGCTGAAACATGGAAAATAGAAATAAATATTTAAAAAGCTTCATTAATGCGCATTAATGCAACATTTTCCTTGTAATTCTGATAAAACCTACAAAATTAAAAACCTAAATTAGAAGATAAATTTCGAAAAAGAAATTAAATATTTTCTTTTATAGTTTAAATGAAATGTATTTACAATAGCAAAATTTTCTTCACAAGCAAAAAATTATATTTATATCTACTATTTACAGATTTGAAAGTACATCTTTGATAAACAACAAATATTACTCTACGTTTTCTTAAATAAATTAATTTGAAACTAAAGCTTTATTATATATATATATATATATATATATATATATATATATATTATGTATATATATATATATATTTATATATTAATTTCCTTCTCATGCGCAATTCTGATAAAACCCACAAAAATTAAAAACCTAAATTAGAAGATAAATTTCGAAAAAGAAATTAAATATTTTCTTTTTCTTTTACAGTTTCAATGAAATGTATTTACAATAACAAAATTTTCTTCACAAGCAAAAAATTATATTTATATCTACTATTTACAGATTTGAAAGTACATCTTTGATAAACAGTAAACATTACTCTCCGTTTTCTTAAATAAATTAATTTGAAATTAAAGCTTTATAATATGACAACATCTATATTTAGCATTTGCATAAAATGAAAACAGAAATGAAAAATAAAATTTTAAAATATAATACTTGAAGATTTATTATTAAATTGGAAAACTGTAATCATTAAACACAAAAATGTAATGCAACATAATAGTTTTAAATGAAAAATAATCATTTTCTTATTAATGTTTTGTAATATGAAATTTAACTCATTTACTATTAGAAATAAATTGTGCGTACAAAATTATTTTTCACATATAAAATATATTTAAACATAATTTGATAAATTATGCACATGTATATATTAAAATGCAAAAGCGGAACCTCTATTTTAAATTAAATTAGAGCTCAAGGAATAACAGATAAAAAAATTAACTAATGATTTAGTATTTAAATTAGGAAAATTTATTCATATATTAACTAAAAATAATTTCAAATAACTTATTACAGAATTGTGATAAATGATGAATAATTACATTCGTTATAGTATAATTTTTAATCTTTATAAAACTAAAACCGTTTCGTAAATGAAAAGATTGAACATATTTAATTCATTAATCTTAGAAACTATTTCTTATCACAAAGATTATTTAATACCAAAAACCTTATGAATATGTAAATAGCCCTAATTAATAAAAGATTATTTTTAGGCAACTGTAATTTCAAGGAAATTTGCATCTTTTATACATAATTATAAAGTATAATTGTTAGCGAATACTAATGTGATATAAAAATTAAGTACAAAAAAGTGTTTAAAATTTTTAATACAAAATTTAATTTTAAGAAAGATTGCGGTGCGTTTACCGAAAAAAAGTATAATGTAGTTTGATAATTTTTACCGTATTAATTTAGTTTTGTATGAGATCATTATTTTACAGGTTGTAAAAAAAATACACAATGGTTGGTGAAGTTTTATAAACTAATTTATTAAAATTCATTTTGATATATTTTTATTTTAGTTTTGTAAATTTATATAAACATTATGTATACATTTATATTTAATCTGTGACATTAATATGCAAGATATTGAAAACTTAAAAATTAAAATATGTTTTTATTTAGGCTTATATATTAATCAATTTAAGAAGTAATACATAATACTTTGTTTTTGTTAAGAATAATTCATAGCACTCGTTTAATTAAAGAATTAATTTTAAGTTTTAAAATCAATCAGATTAAAACATTTAGAAAAACAAAATTTGCCCATAATTGAATATAAATATTTGAAACACGTATCTATTGCCCTTATAATAATATGACGATAAAATTTCGGAAATCTTTTGTCCTTTATCTCTTAGATAAGTTGAACATTATAAATTGATTTTCAATATCATGTAAAAATCATCTAAAAGCATTATCATAATTTTAATTTAATTAATTTGTTTTTAGAAATAAAAATATTTTCTTTACATGAAGTAAATCACTTTTAAGCAATCTACATCAATAGCAATGTGCTCTTAATTTTGTAACAGTTAACCATTTAATAAGATGCAACTTATCCTAAAACCAATAATTTTAGACAAATTAATAAACAGAGAAATCTTTTGCATTGTCAAACTGTGGATAAAATATTCTTAGGTCAAGCAAAATAGCTTCATATAATATTTATTTGGTAGTAGTCTATATAAAATCAAAATATCTTTAAAAAGGAACTTGAATTTAAAATAAAACCAATTTTATCTTACGTGATCTCCTATTTTTTACACAATTTAGATTTCATCACACGACAAATATTAAACTTAACAATAGATACAACAATTGTTTGATTTAAATGTCTACTTACAAATTACCCAGCTTCTGAACTATGAAACTTTTCAAATTTAATCTATTCTTTTTATTATTTTAAACAAATTTGAATACATTTTATTAAATTTATCCTATAAAAATGATATAATAAAAATTTGGAAATCAAAGTCAGCCATTTGTTAACAAAAGGCTGAATATATATGCTTGCCAAATTAATCTTCAGACATGAAATTTGATTAATCATTTTATAGATTGCATTTAAATATAACAGTAAACATAATTTTCAAAATTATATATATATATATATATATATATATATATATATATATATATATATATATATATATATATATATATATATATATATATATATATATATATATATATAATCTACAAGACAGTATTCTATCCACTTAATTTTCATATATAGTTTTAAACTTTTTTATTTTATACAAAGAAAAATCACTTAGTTTACATTTATTTGGCATTTTAATCATTAACTTTGTAGAAGTGAATGTTTTAAGCAAAAATTTTATATTGTTATATTATATAAACGAATATTATACCTAACACTAACCAATTCAATATTTTAATTTTTATTTCAGAAAATTGTCTGAAAATTTAAGCATAATCTCTCGATCAAATAAATGACTATTTTTGTTTCTTTTCCTGTCTGTGCCTTCTTGATTAATTGAAATTAAATTGTCTCGTTTAAATTGAGCGCATTAAATTGAACCACGTTCACATTTCGAAAAATTTAATTAACACAAGTATTTCATAAATCGGTCGCAAAGTCTAAATTCTATAGCATTTTCTTCTATATTATTCCTTTTCTAAAATTTCATGATCCTAATATTTCTAATGTGTAATAACTAAGCATTGTTTATATTTAAAGTGTACCACATTTTATATGCAAGTCTAACTAGTCACATGATAAATATTTTAATTCTAATATCATTACTGTATAACAGTAATTAAAAATTGAAAGGATAAATTAAGTAAAGTTTAAAATGTCCCATAAGATAGACTTGTTATTTGCATAATAATTATTTAAATATAAAATATTTAAATCCTTTTGTATGTGGTTTTTTTCTATTTTTTAGGGAATCTATATTTTTAACTCAGTACTCTTTTTTTCGGCAATTTAGAAACCAGGTAATTATAAAAATATGCAAAAAACACACTTGTACGCTTAAAATAGCTGAATTTGAAAATAATTATGGATGTTTCTAATATAAAAATGTAAGATATTTTTTTTTCGAACCAAAAGAATATTAAATTTTGAACACTATTGGATCAAAATATAATTAATTTGTAACAATATTTTTAAGAAACTCGGTTTATTAATTATATTATTAAAAGAAAGGTATTTGTTAGTGGTTGTGTGTGTGATATTTATTTAAAATACTAAATTTTTTCTTAAATCTCGTTCATGATCTTTACCTTGTAATGATTACGAGAATCAAAAAAAAAATGATCGAATATTTAGGTATTTTATCAAAAAGCCAACGTTGCTTACAAATTGTGCTAAAAATAAAAAATTTAGAAGGAAAAAAATTATATATTTGAAATCACCTTCTTCATTACATCATTTTACAACAGAACAGTGATCTCAAGTGTCTCAGTAGCTTCACGCCGCTTCCCGTAAGCTCAGCAAAGTGAAGCATCATTTTCCGCGGGCAGTGGTTGGGAGGGTGACCACGGTGTACTCTCTTTACTGGGTTGCTGGAACTCCGTGGGTTGGGGACGTGTCCACGTTAATCTGTGACGTCCAAAGTCCTTCCGCTGGTATGGCGTGGATGTGGAGAGAAGGGTGCCAGCTCAGGTGTGGCCTCGTCACCTGACCGTGGTTCAAAATTGCAAGGCACCTTAACCCCTTGCCAGTGTCACCCGAATTCAGTTCGGGCAATTACTGCGTGCAGTATTTGTGATGCCCGAACTCAGTCCGGGCAGAAGAAAAATTAACGTTTCTATTTTGTGAAGTCCGAGCTGAGTTCGTTTCTACTTTAGGATATTTAATTACCTATTTTCCTAATAAATGACACAAGTGGTCCTAGTTTTTTACCGATTCCAACTTTGGTTCTGAAGGTAGTCCATGACTACAACAACACTATGGGAGGTGATGTTAAAGTCGATCGACATCTTACAGACTTCCCGGTTGCTAGTAAAGAAGGTAAAAAATATTACGAGAAAATATTTTTCCATCTCCTACACCAGGCGTTATATAAATAACTCCTTTATTTTGCATACTTCAGCAGGAGGTGCGAAACATATGAACTTTAGAAAATCAATTGTTGAACTAAATAAACCAAATATTCAACTACCAGGACCAGGGCATCCTAGTATAAGCTTACTGTGCCTCACAGTTCGACACTTCCCAGAACACATCCCATCAATGGGGAAAAAATCTACTCCAACCAGGCAGTGTTTTATATGCTGTCGTAAAACCGATGAACGAGGGAAAAGAATAAGCCATGAGACAAGAGTTTATTGTAAAAAGTGCAATATATAAGCTTTTCAGTAGTACCTTGTTTTGGGATATTCCATACTGTAAAAGATTTGTAAAATTTTTGTATTGAAAATGAAATTGTTAGGTTTTTATATTATACTAGTTTATACTGGTATACGCAATACCATCCCCAACAGCCTGCCGCGTGGAGTGGCGGTTGCCACCTTCAGGATGGCGACAGGTCACGACTACCTCCAGAAGCATCTCCACAAGATCGGCCTTGCCGATACTCCCCTCTGCCCCCTGTGTTCTACAGGCGAGGGTACAGCCGAACACCTGGCTTACTGTGATGCTCTGGAACAGGCCGACGACGACTTGCATGGGCGGGCTGGACTCTACTGGGAAGCACGGCGCCAAATGGCCCATCGGCCACGGGCGGGCGTTCGATGAAGAAGTTTAAACTAATTATATTTAGCTTCAAATTTTCGTTTAATTTGCTCAATATGAATAACATGTATGTGTAATGAATGTTTTATGTGTATGTAAAAATTATAAATGTAGTAGTTATTGTATTTAAAACTTTATTTTTGTAATAAAAAAGCATTTTCTAACTCTTATAATAATATAAAGAATAAAATTAAACAGTCAAAAAAAATTTCCGTTTTTGGTCCATTTTTCTGAAATATATGTCACAGTTAAGGGGTTAAAAAAGAGCAGAGTCATACTTTCACCTTCGTGATGCTCTGATCCAAACGAAAGACACTCTCTATTGACTTTATTCACACTGCCAAAGGCATAGAGAGCTTGGCTTGTCCCACAAGTGTTATAAGCAACAACAATACAACAGAACAGTCATTAAATGCACAATCCTATCCACTAGGCTCATATCAACTTTCATTTTTGCTGTTTCAGGGAATGGATATTCCGAGGGAATGGATTCGCGTCACTCTGAACTTGAGCCAACAAAACAGCACTCTCAGTCCAAATCTATCGGATGTGTGGGACGATCTCGATCTCGTCGTCCACGAATTCAACCAGGAGAAGTTGACCGTCTACAATGCCCAGAACCTCATCTTGATCACACTCTATGTCGTCACCTTCCTTGTCGCTACAACTGCCAACTCTATAGCTCTTATCGTCTTCTGGAGGTAAGAAAGCGACTTCGGCATTTCTCTTTTGTGGATTCATGTATAGAAAATATTTAAAAAATTGAATCATGTAAAGTTTTAATTATATTGAAAGTTTACAGTGTTTTTGTTAAACACCCTTTTTATTGCATCATATTCAAATCCTTTTCCATGTACTTTGTTATTTATTTATTTAAACACATTCCACATATTTTTCTAACATCGTGAGAAATACATAGTAATGTTGTTGTTGTTGACGTGTGCCAGCTAGGCTGGCAACATGGGGTGCGCTTCTCCACTTTTCCAACTGAACCCTATTTTGGTGTGGAGTCCGACTTCCTCAGTACACACATTCATGAACATTTTTAAAGGCAGTAAAAGTTTAAAATGCAAAGGATTCTTTCGACATCATAGGCACTGGTTTGGAAGTTATTTTTGTGTGGTAGACCAAGCTTCACAAGCTACTTACTATAATCAGATCTAAAATAAAATTAAAGCATATTTTCAGGTCACATGCGCCTAAATCTGGTGGGAAGAGATTTAAAGTTTGAATTGATTTATTTAATAATTATTAATATGACTGGCCAATTAACATTGTTGGTAGCCAATGAATATGTCTTTTCACACTGTGAACTCCGGCTTTAAATAATCAATGAAGTAGTGGTCTAATGACGATGTGATATGCAAACATTTGTTTGAAAACAGTCTAGATACAGGTGTTTCTTAATATGTCCATTGTTTTTGTTGTTGTCGTGTGCCAGCCAGGTTGGCAGTATGGGGTGCGCTGCTCCTCTTTTCCAACTGAACCCTATTTTGGTGTGGAGTCCGACTTCCTCAGTACACACATGTCATAGGGACCCGT
Organism: Latrodectus hesperus; assembly: GCA_037975125.1. Taxonomy (NCBI): domain Eukaryota; kingdom Metazoa; phylum Arthropoda; class Arachnida; order Araneae; family Theridiidae; genus Latrodectus; species Latrodectus hesperus. The sequence continues at coordinate 69,794,781 of CM075852.1, forward strand.
TTATAGGGTAGGCAACCATTCACACCTCATTCATACAAGGAAAGGACAAAGACAGGATAGATACAGAGAGAAAGTACATCCATGCGCAAACCGGGATGCGAACCCAGGACCTCTTTATCCGCAGTCAGGAAGCTGACCACTAGACAAGTTGAGCAGCAATACATAGTAATAAATAACAAATAAAATTTTACTTTTTTCATTCCTTTTTTTAATGACATCTATTTTTAATTTAATACATGTTTTAATTATTTAAAGTTATATAATTATTTTATATAATTATTTAAAGTTACTTAGCTAGAGTTTCATACTTTAACTAAAAATAATTTCATCATAGCATTTTTTTTGATTTTTTTAATTTTTTTATTTAATTTTTTTAAACTTTGTTGCGCATTTTTTTAAAAATTTTCATCTTTATATCATTTGAAGGACATACCAACAAACATGAACAAAGTATTTCAATGTCTCATCTCTGCAAAGGGAACTACTTTTTCAGTTAAAGCATACTTTTTAATTATCTAAAATTCAAATAATTAAAATTGATGCATTAATTTTGTTTTGATACATTTCAAAATTACAAAAATGTGATGTTATGCTACATATCATAACTCCACACAAGCAAAAATTCTTACTGACAAAAATATGCCCATCACGTTTGCTGAGAACCAAAGATTATTTCTCTATCGATATCACTTCATGATATATTTTTCTCAATTTTTAAAGTTTAAATTAATTTATTTCATTGTTATTAATGTAGTTTCGAATGTTAAATGAACTAAATAAATTATTTCCATCATTAATTTCCTTTATAATGACAAATAATTATATTAGAGGATAATTGGTCTTTCTACACAATATTACTCTTATCACAGAAGAGGGATGCCATTTGCATTTAAAACATAAAATGGTTCCTATATCATTATAAACATATATTTTTAAATTAACAATTGAATTTACAAATTTTTGAATTGATGATCAAATACTAAATAATTTTTTCAATATGCATGAAATAAATATGCGCAACCTTTAGTTACATTTAGGAATACTTTTGTCAAACGCTTTTAAAAATAACCATATTTAAATATTTATTGACCTTAGTTATAATTATTAAGCATTTTCAAAAATCATTTTCTATACTTATATTGACATATATAAAGATCAAATAATCATCCATTGTTAAGGTAAATCCTATATATCACTTTACAGCTAAATTTTATTTTAACCCTCAAAAATAATCTTTCACGTTTCAAAAATATTTTACATTAATTGAAATTTCATATAATACTGTCAGCAACAATTGACTTAATCTAAATTTCGATTCTTTAATAATTACAAATTTAATAAGCAAATCAAACAATAGGGATTTGGAAGATGACTTTATCCTTAAAATTATTTGCAATAAATTTTCTGCAGTAGCATAGAAGTTTATCTTCATAATTAGATTTGAAAGTGAAAGCATCTCTGCTAAAATCATTTTGTACCCAATTCCAAATCCAAAATAAGCTAGCTTTATCTATTAAGGTTTTACATTATATAGACTAGGCTTCTTATTGTGGCTAAGGTGTAAATATTTAGATTCAAGAATATATAGTGATCACGTGAGTAAGGACAAACACTCAAATACAATATGAGGCACCGTTTTCTCATTCTTCAGAGTGTTTTTGAAAAAGATCCATTCTATGAAATTGTTTTCTGAAATAATAGTTCCCAGGAATGAATCCTACTATTGTCTTTATCTTGAGCATTTAAACATTTTAAAAACAATTTTAAATCAAACTTTTAGTATGTCAATCTCCAGAAGATTCGCCCGAGGCTTTATTCATCTTCTGTTTTCTCCACTATATATATGTATGTATGTATATATATATATATATATATATATATATATATATATATATATATATATATATATATATATATATATATATATATATATATATATATATATATATATATATATATATATATATATATATATATATATATATATATATATATATATATATATATATATATATATATCATGCCACCCAACTTGTCTAGTGGTCAGCGTGTTTGACTGCGAATAGGGAAATCCTGGGTTCGAATCCCGGTTCGGGCATGGATGTACTTTCTCTCTCTACCTATCCTGTCTTTGTCCTTTCCTTGTATGAATGGTGGATGTGACACACGACAACAACATGTATATATATATATATATATATATATATATATATACATATATATATATATATATATATATATATATATATATATATATATATATGTATACATATACATATATAGTATATTAAATAATAGATACTTGATACTTGCATTTTTTTCACCGAATTTGGCAATTTCCCATTCATTATAGGGATTAATCAATGTGCTTACTGTTAATCATTACCTTAACTAGGTAAGGTTGAATCCGTGAAGATTTAGTCGCAAGATTATTGCTACTCTAAACGTAAAAGATTAAAAAATTAATCAAATTTGTAAAGAGAAAATGGAAGTTAAAATAATACAAAACAAAACATCGACATTACACATAATTAGAACAATTACAAAAGAAAATACTTAATAATTATAAACAAGGTCATATGTAAGGTTAGAGGGTACACACATTACAAATAGTCAACAATGTTGTTTATGAACCGGATGGTTCGCCTTCCACTTCTCACATCTCTCTTCTGTATCTTCTATTTCTTATTGGATATGAATATCTCGTAAGTTCATTCTATTGGGCAGTAACGCCATCTGTTGTCAGTAGAGTTAATATAGATCTGTTACAAATGAATATCGTTATAATTTACAATTTCTTGTATGATCTAAATTTGATTTATTTAGAAAGGTTAAAAATATAATATTTTATGAATTTTTATCTTGAAAAAACTACCAAAATGTTTAACAATTTTTCATGATACAATATCTTCAATCTTTATGAATTTCAACTTTTATGTCTTTTTAAAAAAGATACGCAATAATGAATAAATGGCGTTTTTTTTATTTCAGTTTCGAGTCTTACGTATATTGAAAAAAGAGTAAAAATAGATGTTTGAGAAAGATTCCAAAAAGCTTACTTTTTTGTGAAAGGAAGATTTAGTGCCAAGGAATTGAAAAATAAAATCTTAATTGTTCAGAATTCCTAAATTAATTTAATAAAAGTACATTTGTTTTTAATTAAAAAGACAAACTAGTTCAAAATGTGTTTATATTTCTATACAATTTTTCATTATATAAAATATGATTAATAGATTCTGTTCTAGGGTAGTTTCCTTTTTTTTTAAATAGATTTAATGATTTAGCCAATTGTAGGCCTTGTAGTATGCAGGAATATTTCTCAAACTAAATAAGGATGAATGTGTTTGAAATGACAATTAGAAAAAAAAAAGCAAACCACTTTTAATTGATTCCCCTATTATAAAAAGTAGAAGTTTGAACGTACGATGAAACAGAGTTTGCAAGGTCAACTGATGTGTTATAAAAATTTTAAAAAGAAATTAAATTTAAAAATATTTTAATTTTAATTTAATTAAAAATAATGTAATTAATAAAGATTTTAATTTAATTAAAAGATAAAAATTTTAAAAGATTTTAATTTTGGAAATGAGATGATAAATTTATAAATAATGTATAGTTTTAAATATAATTACAAAATTACATAAAATCTAAATTTACTTATAATTTATTTTTCATTCTGAAATATGCATTGTATGACATGCCTATGAAATAAATACAACATAGTATTAGTTTACAAATATTATATCATAAAAATAATATAATATTTTACTCATTCGAATGTGCATTAATATTGTGTGCAAATTAAAATAATGTTTTATAATAAGTACATATATATATATATATATATATATATATATATATATATATATATATATATATATATATATATATATATATATATATATATATATATATATATATATATATATATATATATATATATATATATATATATATATATATATATATATATATATATATATATATTACTATTCTTTTATGGTTTTTTAATTCTTTTCATTATCATTTTTGTGAAAGAATTATTTTTGATTTAAACACAAAAACTTATATTAAATTATAAAATACTATATAAATTATTTTGGTGTAATAACAAAATTTCTTAATAAAGAAAATCTTTAATAATACTTTTTCATTCTTAAAATGCATGTCATTTCTTCAAAATAAATTTTTTATTGGTTAAATATCCTCAGAAAAAAGAATTATTTAATGTTCTTACCAAAACACTAGATATTTACTTTTCACCAAGTAGACTGCTTACAAATAAACTTAATATCCTTCCTTTTCTGTAGTAAAGCGCAATTGTGCAAAAAGATATTTATAGTTATTTCATAAGTAAAATAAATGGTAAGTGAAATAAAATATTTCTAACTTTTCCCATCATAACATATCATATATACATCAGAATACAATATACTATTAAATCTCATTCGAATTTCAAACAAAACAAACGATTTTTTGAAAATCTTATCTCATTTCTTAAAATTATTGATTATTTTATCTAATATTTTTACACCGTAAACAAATACGTAATGGAAAAAATATGAAAATAAAGTTTTAAAATCAGTTTCTTTGGTTAAAAATACCATTGAAAAGAAAAAAGGAATTTCACTGCTCATTACCAAATATTTAAATTACTGATGAATCTGATTTAAATTTAGATTTAAAATCAAATTTTTGTAATCAAGATTAACCATCAATTCATTGTAAAAATAAATTGAATAAGATAATGAATTTAAATCCCTGTTTTTAATTAAGGTTCAATTTATAATTGGTTTGTAATATAATAATGAGTGTTGAAATACCTAGAAATAAATAATAAAAAGTCTTTAGACCTATTTTCAATCTTTAATTGCAATTAAGGTATTGTTTAAAAGAGATGCAAAGCCCAGTTAATAAGTTTCAAGAATTTAATATGAAATTCCCATCCAAACCAGAATATAATTAATTTTAAAACAGTATATTATACAGAAATCTCAATTAACGAATTTTAACGCAACTTTTCTCTCAATTATGAAGTGAATGAAATTGTTGAACATTTCCCCAGAATTATAAACTAGTACATTCGTTTTAACTAGAATTAAATAACCTTTAACTAAATTTATTTCTTATATTTTATTAAAATCTGTTTTAATAGGAAATGTATCAGATCTAATAAATTGTGTGTGATCTAATATGCATTGAAAATTTCACTAACATATCTAAAACTTACTGCATTAGAATCATTCAATAATTTATCATGAATTTTGTTCAATATCTAAGAGTCCAGGAAACGTTAATCTGGTATTTTCATTAAGAATTAACTTAACAGTACTGTAGTAAACCAATTCAAAATAAATTGTAAAATAAAACAAGCATTAGAACTTTGTATTTTCTTAGTAAAATTTATATTTGTATTAAGAAAAATTGTGAAATAATTTTAAATTATAAAAGGATTCTACTCTTAAATTAGGATTCTATGCGTTTTTTCTCTCCTAAGTAAAGACCATATAAGAGCAAAATTATAAACCACATTTATTTAACTTACATACAGTCAGTTGATTAACTTGATTGCCGCCCGCCCTGTCAAGTGGTCAGAGAGCCTGACTACGGAAATGAGGTCCTGGGTTCGAATCCCAGTTCGGGCATGGGTGTACTGTCTCTATCTATCTTGTCTTTGTCCTTTCCTTGTATGAATGTGGAGTGAATGGTTGCCTACCCTATAAACGGTTCCCTATGGCATGTGTGTACTGAAGAAGTCGGACTCCACACCAAAATAGGGTTCAGTTGAAAAAGTGGAGCGGCGTACCCCATATTGTCAGCCTAGCTGGCACACGACAACAACAACAACATTAACTTGATTACATATAATCTTTGGTTAACTCAGATTTGAATTTAATGTGTTTTGTTAGAAGAAAATTATCCTTACTAACTAAAAAACATGCAATTAGACTTTTCATATCATGATAAATTAATCAAAAGAATGTTATTCTTTTCTGTGAATATATGAATTAACTTCTTGTGCAATATATTTATACTGCTTACAATAAAGTGATATTTTTAACAAATGGCAATAAATTAGAATTCATATAAATGTTTCAGCTTTTCTTAAAAGTGAAATTGTTGTTTAAAATTCATAAGTATTCAATTATTAGTTCGTCTAAAACTAATAATCATCGATTGTTACCGGAAATCATTACATTCTTCTTCTTAGAGTTGGGTTTGTATGTCATTGGGCAATTCTGCTTTTATCAGCATTTTGTACTGTTAATTCCAATCCCAATGTTTCCTAGTTCCAGTTGCTCGGGTCACCCACTTTATTAATAAAGTCCAATAACCCTTTCATGGAGTCTAGGTGTAACTCTCTAGTATGGATGATGCCTAAAGAAGTTAATCTAGGGAGGAGGCAAGAGCCTCGCATTTGTAAATGATATGCTTGGCCGTTTCCTCTTGCGTATGACATTTCCTGCAGATTGGGTCTTGCTGAAACAGTCCCATTTTATGGAGGTGTTTTCTGAAATAGTATTGCCCAGTTATGAAGCCTGCGATTAAACGTATCTTCTGCCTAGAGCATCTTAGAATTTCAGAGGCAATCCTCGCTGATGATCCACAGATCATACTTTTAGCGTGGGTTTGACCAGGAGTGTTGAGCCAAGCTTCATACATCTCTTGTTTTACCCATCTAAGAACATTAGGTTTTGCAGTCTTCAAATTGATCCCACAAAAAAGTTCTGCACCGATGGGAACAAAAGACGATCCTTGTTTAGCAAGTTCATCAGCCCTTTCGTTACATTCGATACCTTTGTGTCCTGGCACCCATACAAGGATCACCTTGTTTCTAGTTGCCAGTTCTGTAAGAAGGTTTCTACATTCCAAAATAACTTTAGATTTTATTTCGAAAGAACCGAGCGCTTTTAAAGCGGCTTGACTGTCACTAAAAATGAGAATCTGCTTACCGTGGTAGCCCTTCCTCATATTTAGTCGGAAAAAGGTCGATAATAGCCAAAACTTCTGCCTGGAAGACCGTAGCGTATCGCCCAAAGCTTACAGACAGGCTGGTTCTTGGTGACACGCCACATACTCCCAGTCCTGAGAATCATTACATTCAATTGCAATTTACCAAAGGGCCGTGGCAGCATAGTGGTTAGGGCATCGGCCTTCCGTACAGTAAGGTAGGGTGGGGTTCAGTTCCCACTGCAGCCAAAGTTCGTTAAATCTGTGGAATCAAGAGCCTGTGGTCGGTCGTTGAGTAGCTACCATGGATGCAATGGTCAGGAGAAAATTTCCACTAAAATTGAGGAAGTGGATCCTCTGGTGGTGCCATCTACCGGAGGAGTCTTAAAGCTAAGTCGAACTTTCACCTTCGAGGTGCTCTGTTTATGTGGGTTCCCAAACTTTTTTTTCTCGTGGACCACTTTGAAAGTTCTACTATCCTGAAGCCGAAAGAACGTAGTAGGCTGCACGAAGCGACAGGAGTCAGTCGTTTAGTGAAAACAGAGGGCACCACGTGAAGGCGACTGACACCACCCCCAAAAATTTGTGGGAGTGGCAAATTTTCGCCTTAAAATGGGCATGATTATCTGCAAAAACACCTTCACCGTTTGGGTTTGAGAGACTCTCCAATCTGCCCTTTTTGTGGACTAGAGGACATGACTGGTGACCACCTTTTCACTTGCCCTGGACGTCGCAGATAGAAATTCTACGGAAGATGACTTTTCATTCACCTCAAGATTGTATTGAGCTGCCCGACAGAGACTGATGGTTGAAAAACCAAGGTCGGGCGTAGGATAAAAAAAAAGTTCTACTATTTTCGGTAGACCCTCTGTTGCTGCATTTCTACTGTATTCCCAAAACTCCTAAAAAATATCACCCTAAATTGGGGGTGTTAAGAAAAAATACCACATTTTCTTGTCTTATTATTAAAATAATACTTGTGGTTATACAAAATTATAAACATTATTACAATCAACAATTGACAAAAAATCAACAATGAACTCTGAATTGTAAATTAACAATAAAAGATAGTCACACTTTTAATGAGACGGCACTTTGCAAGTCTCGACGTATAGTGTACACTTGTACTATTATCTATTCTATTCAGTTCTATATTTGAACTGAATCTCGAATATTTCTGAGTTCCTACCTAGTGAATGATGCTACCTGCCTACGTTGATAGGTAAATCTGAGCCGAAATTTTTGTTCTTTATTATGAAAACTAAAAAAAATTTCGTAGACCTCCACTTACAACTTGTGAACCCCTGTTTCCTTTTCACATCTAGGTGGACCCCCGTGTGGTCTCCTATGGATCCCTGGGGGTCCACCTGGACCACTTTGGGAACCTATGGTTTAAACGAAAGACGCACCCTTCTGACTTAAATTCTCATATCTGTCGGTAGAGTGAGCTTGACTTGTCCAAGTGCCATAAGTAACCACAACACAATATACCGATGAACAAATTATGTCTCACATTTATTATTTAGATTTCGTTTTCAGGAAATATATTCCTGCTGCTAATTGTGCAGACAAAATAATATGAATGGTTAAATATTAAGACAGTGATATTAATTTTGTTAACAATGCATGGCGATGTTTATCATTGCATACTAGTGAGATTTAATACGATTAAAATATTACTTAAAAGGATACATGGAACTGTCCTTGCGATTTCTCCCTCCCCCATATTTTCCCCCTCCCTCACGTCAAAGAGTACATGAAATCAACTTATCCCTCTGAAAGACCTAGGTTTTCGGAGACTCAAATTACTTGGAATTAAAAGAACAAGGTAACCCGTTCTCATACATTTTCTCCCAGAAATTCCTTGACTGAGATTGCATTTCGATTAAGCATATCAGATAGAAAAGTCGCACGAAGACAATTCAGAGACAATGTTGAGACAAAATAATTTATCATTAAAACTTGCATTTCGTATTATAGGGTGTGGTGCCGATGGCAGAATGTAAAATGAAATTTGATATTTATATTTGTATCCACTCGCACACAGCTTAGAATTATCATTTTCAAACATACTAGCAAGTTGTTCTCTGTAATAATAGAGTTTTTACTTTCTCTTATTCCAGTTCGAATCTCAGAGGAAAGTCCATAAGTATTTATCGTTTCATATGTTGTTGTTGTCGTGTGCCAGCTTGGCTGGCAATATGGGGTGCGCTGCTCCACTTTTTCAACTGAACCATATTTTGGTTGGAGCGTCTTTTCAGAGCACCATGAAGCCGAAAGTACGACTTTGCTCTACACACATGCCATAGTGATCCGTTTATAGGATATGCAACCATTCACATCTCATTCATACACAGGAAAGGACAAAGACAGGATAGATAGAGAGAGATAGTACAGCCATGCCCAAACTGGGATTCGAACCCAGCACCTCCCTATCCGTAGTCAGGGACTCTGACCACTAGAAAGGGCGGGCGGCATCGTTTCCTTTCTTTAATATGTTTATTACGTGTATGAAAATCTTTTTTTTTTTGTTTTTGCTGTTTTCTAGAGTTTTATTACAATATATTGTCAATAGTTCATAAGCAGATTTCAAACGGTTATATTTATTCTACATATTAAAATTATTTAATAATTTTTTTGCTTAAATCTTCTCTAACTTTTATAAATCTAAGAAATGTGTTTTACTTTATTTAACTCATAGAAAAAGTTTAGTGCATGAAAGCTTTCAGTAATAATTTAGTAATGATTGAATTAATATAAAAGAATTGACAAATATTTAAACATTATGTTAAATTCCATAATTTTCAAATAAAGGAAATTAAATGTTTTGCTACGATACATTTTCATTAATTTAAAGCTTTTGGGAACATATATTATACATTATATGGAATTAACAAATGTCTTGTAGAAAAATGATCATTTTTTTTTAATTTTTAAAATCTATTTGTCTTTTTATAGTCTCTTGAGAAATAATTCAAGCAAATGACGCATTTTATACGAAAACAATGAACTCGTTATATTCTTTTTTATTATAACAGCATTGAATTTAATTTATTTTGAATTCTTTATACACTTCAACAAGAGTAACCAAAAAATTAAAAGGATTCCTCAATCATATAATTAATTTTTTTCAACATCAAATAATTTTCACTTAACTTAATCGTTAAATTTCTCGAAACTTTTCAAAATGTTGTCTTTGATTTATCGGAAGCCTTGAACTTTGGATCAAATGTTGCCTACTTTTATTTCAATATATTATTAGGCCTAATATCATCACACGTCCCTCCTAAAAGCATTAATGGTGTTTGAGTAACTGATAGCAGAAAGATAAATGAAAGATGACTATGCAGTAGAATAAAAATATTTACTCTAACTTTCCAAAACTTACTTATTACTTCCAGGCTTTTCATTATTATACAGATACTTTTCTTTTTCAATATATTCTTCGAAATATTATTAAAGCATAAATGTATTACAATAATATTTCGATATATATTTACAATGATATATCGACCATGAACAAGGAAAGAGTTTACAATTGGGTACCTCTTGATTCTTTAGCGATTTATTTGACACAAAAGATAACCGCCAACATGTGACTAACAAGAGGGACGCAACACAAAAGCTACACAAATATAGGGTTACCAGAAATTTAATTTTATCGCCAAGATGTATCGCCAAATCTTTCGCCAAGCCAAGGAGTACCTGATTTTACATTGAACCCATGAATACTTTTACGTAATCATATACGAAAGTTTTAATCTCAGATAACAGTTGGAATATCTTTAATTAAATACACTGATGTTTAACAATTAAAAAATTTAATTTAAGAAAAATGTTTGTTTTAAAAAGTAGATAATATATCATTCTGTAGCAAATGATACTTATTTAATCTATCATAGTTTGTGCTTTAGAATTCGAGTTATACTACAAGTACTTAATGTCATTTCATTTGAGAGACTTCTGTTAATTATCATTCGGAACATGACGACAAACAATTTAATAATTTCTTCAGTTCTCCATCTATTTATTGAGGCATAATGAAATTTTGTGCTCAGTAAATAAAATATATTATTTAGCATACTTAAATTATGCTATTTCTGTGAAATGAAAAGAAATTAAAAATAGTTTGGTAGAGACATAACGAAATTAATCAGACATAATTAAAATATAATATATAATTTACTATAAATTAGACTACTCAATAATCTTTTATTTACCAAGCTAAACTGGTTTATAAAATTCAGGAGAAAAACATTTCAATGGACCATAAAATTATGTAAGTTATACAGATTTTTATTAAAAGATGTTTTTTAGTATAACTTTTCGAGATAATTCTCAAACATCATATTAAAATATTCTACAATATATATATATATATATATATATATATATATATATATATATATATATATATATATATATATATATATATATATATATATATATATATATATATATATACTAATAGGGAGATATAGAATAATTTTTCTACTAAAAGCAGTTTTTCCTTTTTAAAATATTATAATTTAGTTAATTTTAAGTAACATTCCTTAAAATGTATATTTGTTAAACATATTTTATTACTGTGTTTACATTTTGTATTTATATATTTTATGATTGTTAAGGGAACATATTAAGTTTGTGAATATTTTTTTCCGGTAATCGTGTACCATAACCTGTGAAAGTCAGTAATAAATAATTTAGTAAATTTATTTGCAGTTTTAATAGACAAAATATGTATCAAATATGCATTAAAACTAATGTAATAAATAAACAACTTCAACGTGTAGAATAAAATATTCAATAATTTATTTTCTTTTGGCAAATTAGTTAGTTCAGAATTTAATATTCCGTCTAGAAATAAATCAAGAATATTTATATTATGTTTCCAGAAAATATAATGGGGATCTTTTATTGGTTTTTTAATACCGTCAATAAAAATAGTATATTTTTATTATCTTCATTGGCATGTTTTAATGAATAGATTTTGATTTGGTTAACAACTTTAATTACGCGAAATAAATGAATTTGAATCAAACAAATAATAAAAAATTGATAACAGTTTCGTTTTATTTTAATTAGAAAATCGGAAATATGATCTTAGGTCTTCAATTATTTCATTAATTAACTAAGTCACTAATTATATCTCTGAATAAATATTTATCATTATTTCAGAAGTTTTGTGATTTGTTTACATTTAAAACTTTACGAAATCCCGAAATAATATTTTGAGAAATATGATGCATTGCTTATGCAAATAAAATTTCTGTTTCCTGGGAAAAAATAAAGAAGTTAAAATAGTTTTATAGTCATTAAAGTAGCAAATGAGAATCGCTTTGTTGTGAGTGATTATTTTACACTGAAACATGAATTTCCTTTTTTAATACCGCATTAATTGTATTAAGCAAGAATAGTAATATTTAACATAAATACTGGATTTTATTAAAATTTATATTCTGAAGCCCAGTTTTCATCAATAAAAAAAATATTTCTTGTTTTTTCTGATAACTGTCATCCATTAATTTAAAGTCAATTAAATTTCTTTATTGCGCAATATGCATTCATAATTTTTTACTTGAAATTTTCCTTAACTAAAAGTCATATTTTTGTTGAGCCTTTCTCAGTTTACAAGTTTAAATTTTAGGAATTTCAGAAATATTAAAATCACTTTATTTTGATTTACTAATATTCATAAGAAATTTTAATTTGAGACTCTTGATAAGTTAACTATGTTGTTCTATGTTATCTTTCTTAAAAAGATAAGATAACAAACAATTTGTCTATTTATATAACTTTCAGTTACATATAATTATTCTAAATTATTTAATACATTTCATTTTTTTTCAATTTTTAAATTCTGTCTTAATTTTCTTCTATATTAAACTTTGAATCATTTAGTGAAATAAGTAAATATAATTAATTTACCAAAATAATGACCTAGTGAAAAATTTGCTTACATCAAATTAAATTCGTACACCTGTAGGATCAATCTGGTAATCACCTGACTGGAAACACCAGTCAGTCTCAAATTGGAATTAGAAGGATATAACCACACAATTGGCGACATTTTCGATTTTTTTCTTCGCCAAGCAATTTAAATGCATGGCCACTTTAAAAAAAACCATATATATAACGCAAAATGGACGTAAAACACGATAAAAAAAAAACCTGGCAACAATAAAATCCAAAATGCAACAGAAACTCAAATTGGAAACACCAAAGGGAAAATCTGCAACACTATAATAAAACAAAGAACGCCAAATTTGGAGAGAAATCTTTTGGAGGTATATATCACACTCATAACCTCAAATATTTTAAACAATATGTATGTTTAAGTAGTTAAATCAATCTGTATTCAAATTATACTGTAAAATTCAAACATAAAATTGCTTAAGACAATTTAAATATAAAATGTGAATACATTATAAACTCGTTACTTCAAATTCTCGTAAGAATAATACACGATTTTCTTTACAGGTTTCAGCACATGCGCTGCTTATCAAATTCCCTGCTCATAACATTAGCAATTTCTGATCTTCTTGTTTCAATAGTATGCATGCCTATGGCAATAGGCTCTTACACCTACAAGCTATGGATATTTGGGGAAGCAATGTGCAAACTTACCCATTATTTGCAAGGTAAGATAAGAATATTTTTATTTCTGACAAAAAAATTAATTTTGTACCTATTACTAAGACTAAATCATTCTCAATTCACGTACCTTCTTCTTTATTGGCCTGACAGTCCAGGTTGGGCCTTTGCCTTCCTCAGAAGTGCATACCAGGCCCCTCTATTTTTGGACAAGGTCATCCAGTTTGTCACTTTTAGTGTTTTTAGATCGTTTTCAAGGCAGTCACGCCATCGGAGTTTCGGTCGTCCTCTTCTGGTGGCAATGGGGCGAGCCACCCGATTGTCGTTCATCCGGCTCAAATGTCCTGCCCATTTTAATATCTGTACTGAGATAAATTTAACGATATCTGGTTCTGTATATAGTTTATAGAGCTCAGAATTAGTTCTTCTTCGCCATGTATTCTCACATTTTATTCCACCAAAGATGCTTTTAAAGTTTTTCTTTCGAAAATGGAGATGGTTTCTTTGTCCTTCTCAGTCAATGTCCACGTTTCAGATGAATAAGTGAGAATAGGCCGAATCAAGCATTTGTATATCAAAATTTTTGTTTTTCGACTGACGAAAGTAGATATTCACGTACCTTAGTTTCGGTAAAATTTTACCTTACGATCACCATTTGGGAAATTTTAAAAAAGTCGCAAAGCCCGTATGTCGAAAACCCGATCGGGAAAACGGCGGGAGGAAAACGACTGAAATAGTGACAAATAATTCATACATTGTTGGTATCTATCAATATGCTCAACTCATTTTATTAAATTAACAAAAAACACAGATTTATAGATTTCAAACATCAATGCTAAAATAATAAAGTTGATATGTTAAATTATCATAAAATTTCTAATTCAATTTTATATTAATGAATTTAAATTGGTGAACATTCATGAGAAATTAATGAAATAGGGTTGCCAAAATACTAATTTGCCGGGTTTCCAGTAAAAATGTTCGGTGCCAAAAAAGAACGCGCCAATTGTGACTGTACAGTAAAACTGATCCTTAGTTTCTTTATAGCCAAGTTAGTTTCATAAATTTGATGATTTGAGGAATATTTTTGGCCAAAGAATATGATACTAAAAAATTTAACTCCATGGCACGACAGCCAATGTGGGCCGAGGCCTACAGTGCCCATAACTGTTTTCGTGACCGAGGGCCCTGGGGTGCGAAGCATATGTCCCAGTTAAGTGGTCAGCCTGACGTGAAACCCACAGCGCTTAGTTCCCAAGCATGCTTGGTACTCAGTTTATCGACCCACTGAAGGGATGAAAGGCTGAGTCGACCTTGCCCAGCCCGAGGATCGAACCTCGGACTTGTGTATTGGGAGCGTGAAACACTGCCACTAAGCCGCCGGGCTTTAAAACTACTAGTTTGCCGGGTTTCCAGTAAAAATGTTCGCCAAATTTGGTGCCAAAAAAACGCGCCAAAGGTGACTGTACAGTAAAACTGATCCTTAGTTTCTTTATAGCCAAGTTAGTCTCATAAATTTGAGGATTTGAAGGGTATTTTTCGCCAAAGAATATGATACATCTCATTTAAAAGTAGCTGATTGACTTACAAAGAAATCCACGTTTGCATTGGTTGATATATAATCAACTAAAATATATTAAAGATTTTGTGCTTTTATTCTTTAAATTCATAAATAAGGAATTGGGAAATAATAATTCCATAAATACTGATATTTTTACACTGATTTAGCAGTCACTAGGTATATTGAATAAGCTTGATGTTTCTCTTTATAATATTCACAGTGTTTGGTTCTAATCACATAGCTGCCAATTCTACTGATTTTATGAAGAAACTCCTGATATTTCATCATTTCTTCCTATTTATCAATAATGTATGAAAATCTATTGATTTTTGGCAATTTCAGTGAAAAATTGAAAAGAGACGAAATTTTGCCGAAAAAAAGTCTATTGGGTTGTTTTAGTAGCTTAAATAGTCAACAGATGACGCACAAACGGTGTTTAGTAGGACGTGAGGTTATTGATCAATCGGAGCTCCCATGCAGAAAGCACATATCACTAATTTAAATTTAAACTGGTTTTAAATCGCTTAGAGTTAATATGTAGATTATTTAACAATAAGTGGTTTATATTATTTAATCTTTAATTTAACTCAAGAGAAAATTAATTCAATATTTAATTAATATTTTAAATAGTTAGAGCTCAATCTAACCCTGTATCCTTAAACATGGCATGACAATTTGCACACTCGCGACACCTATCTGCAAGCACCGATGAAATCAATATCATTCTTCAATCCTTTATTCATAAATCAAGGTTAATTGTAATAGATTTTCTGAAAGAAATATCGAAATATGTTAAACCTGCAGCATAATAATTATTAATTATTCCTATTGGTTTTGTATTGATTATTCCAGCAAAGAAAATCAAAAATCTGATTCTAATTTAGAAATTGGCATTTTAACAATGACCATTTTTGAAAATTTACATCCTGAAGATAATGATAAAATTTTATGAACATGTCAGAAACATTTATATGGCAGTATTTAATTACATGCTTAAAAAGTTTCCTTTTCAAGAGGAGATTCTAAGACATGCAAGAAATGCTACAAAGTTTGCAGATTATTGAAGATGCCTAAGTTTCAAGTGTAAAATTCTTTGTTGACAGATTTCCCATTTTGTAGTTCAATACAGAACTGAATAAAGGATTGGACATTCTCCAAATTGAGATCTGCAAATTACAAAGTATTCTCCTCTCAAAAGAAATATTTGATGAACCAAGTGCAGATCTACAATGGCATCTTGTTGGAAATCTAAAAAATGAGTTTGGATCACAGTATGTTTTGCAATTTATGCTTACAATTAAAACTGCGCCACATTCTAATGATGAATGTGAACGGGTGTTCAGTCATATAAAAAGAAAAAGAAAATGAATTCAGATCTTCACTTTCTCATGAAAAATTAAAAAATTTAATTACAGCTAAATATTCTCAAAATGAAAAAAAATTCTTTGAACAGCAGTTCACCAATTTATCTCTAAAAATGCTAAGTCAGCAACGTATGAAAAAAATAAATTTCCATGAGTTATTCGAATTTGAAACGTATTTCGGAGATACCAGTAATAAAAGAATAATAATGAGTTATTCGAATTTGAAACGTATTTTGAATATACCAGTAATAAAAGAATAATAATAAGTTATTCGAATTAGAAACGTATTTCGGATACACCAGTAATAAAAGAATAAAAATGAGTTATTCGAATTTGAAATGTATTTCGGATATACCAGCAATAAAAGAATAATAATGAGTTATTCGAATTTGAAATGTATTTCGGAGATACCAGCAATAAAAGAATAATAATGCGTTATTCGAATTTGAAATGTATTTCGGATATACCACTAATAAAAGAATAATAATGAGTTATTCGAATTTGAAATGTATTTTGGATATACCAGTAATAAAAGAATAATAATGAATTATTCGAACTTGAAATGTATTTCGGATATACCAGCAATAAAAGAATAATAATGAGTTATTCGAATTTGAAATGTATTTCGGATATACCATTAATAAAAGAATAGTAATGAGTTATTCGAATTTGAAATGTATTTTGGATATACCAGTAATAAAAGAATAATAATAAGTTATTCGAATTAGAAATGTATTTCGGATATACCACTAATAAAAGAATAATAATGAGTTATTCGAATTTGAAATATATTTCGGATATACCAGCAATAAAAGAATAATATTGAGTTATTCGAATTTGAAATGTATTTCGGATATACCAGCAATAAAAGAATAATAATGAGTTATTCGAATTTGAAATGTATTTTGGATATACCAATAATAAAAGAATAATAATGAGTTATTCGAATTTGAAATGTATTTCGGATATACCAGCAATAAAAGAATAATAATGAGTTATTCGAATTTGAAATGTATTTTGGATATACCAGCAATAAAAGAATAATAATGAGTTATTCGAATTTGAAATGTATTTCGGATATACCAGCAATAAAAGAATTATAATGAGTTATTCGAATTTGAAATGTATTTCGAATATACCAGCAATAAAAGAATAATAATTTCCATTTTGCTATAATTTTATTTTTCTTTTAAGGAAATCTCCAAATTAAAGTTTAAAAAACGTACTGCTTTCAATTCCCTCTATTAGTGCTGTAAATTTATGTAAATATTGATGCCAAAGTTTTATATATATACATATGTATTTCAAAGAAAATAATGCAAATGTCCCTTTGGAAATCCATTTTATAAGTCTGAAAATATTTAGAAAGCATACCTCAGTTTCTCAAGACGACTTTAGAATAAAAAATATAGTGTGGTCCATTATCAATTTTCAGTTAAACATTTAAAAGAATTTAATGTTAAATTTAAAATTAATTTAAAACTTTTCGCAGAAGATGAGCTTTTAATGTAAAAAAATGTTACTTTTTAACAGGTGTTTAATAAAGGTCTTTACAACATAATAGAAAGT
The DNA here is from genome assembly GCA_037975125.1 of Latrodectus hesperus. Taxonomy (NCBI): domain Eukaryota; kingdom Metazoa; phylum Arthropoda; class Arachnida; order Araneae; family Theridiidae; genus Latrodectus; species Latrodectus hesperus. Next base: position 69,812,820 of record CM075852.1, read on the forward strand.
TTTGAATTGGATAAAAACTTGACTATGACGGTTTATAAGACCCAATTAATAGTTTCATAAAATATGTTATTCAAAACTTATTGAAGTTAATAGTTTCATATCGAAATATATCACAACTTCAGAGAATTAAAACAAAAGCAATACCCATAGGAAAACAAGAGAACCAAACGTGACAAATGGCGCTTAAATTGATTGAGCCGAAAATGAAGCAGTGCGATGCTAAATCATAATTTTTCATTTCTGGTCACGTGGGAAAATAAGTAATAACTAAAAGTGCTGTTAAAATTTTTAATAAATAAAACCATAAATGCTTCCACATGAAAGACAACATTGCATAAATTATTTTGGTACTTTTCCATTTCGCAAGCGCAAATCTCGCCAAGCGCCAATCAAGTCACCAATTGGCGACAACACACAGTATACACATAAAAATTTTCGAATAATGTTGACAACACACAGTATACACAAAAAAAATGTTAATAAATGTTAGCTATAACAATTTTTTACTTTGGAGGCATAAACATTTTAACATCATTTAAAATTTTTTCAAGGATCTTTCGGATTTTTCTTTTTTTAAATATGGATTATTTATATTTTTTTATGTGAATTTGTTATGATTATTATTTTTTAAGCTATATTTTTAAAATCCGATTTTTTCAAGAGAGATTTTATGAAATTATTAAATTTGTATATATAGCAAATTAGCATAAAATTATGAAATGTAAAGAAAAGAGTTGAAAAAAGTCGTTGATAGTAAAAGGCTGTCACATGTTTTGGAAACGTAGCAGTAAAAGGTTACCAGCGGAGATATTCCCTCTAGCGCCGGTTGTATCATTTTTGGCGACTTTATCACCTGCGCCAGCGAAATGGAAAAGTACCATTATTTTATATAAGTACACCGATTTTTCTGCTTCCAAGAAAATGACTGATTCTTACGCAGAAAAATCAAATCAAGAAAATCGTGAAGAGCTGGTATTTCTGTGATCTTCGAGAAGTTTCATTTGCGTTTAAAAAAGGGACTCGATTTTTGAATAAATTATTCCACTAATATTTCAAACTGAAATAAATAAGAAATTTAGGATACAAAATGCATCTATTGACACACATTTAGGTATTTTTTTCATTTAGCTGATATTTATTACCATTAAAAATTACTTAAATCATTTTTAGTTGTAATTTAAGAATTATAATAAATTAAGAATTTGTATATAATTTCAATTTTTTTACTAAATAACCTCAAAATATATGCAGTTTTATATGACTGTATGATTTCATAACAAAATCTAAATACATTCACAAAATGTTAATTTAAAATACTTCAATAAATTAAGATGTTAACTTGAAAATTAAAGGATTGGAAAAAATTCCACAATTATTAAATTACAGTAAAAAAATAATTTGCCTCTATAAATATTAACAAATTTGAAATTGAACAATACCATTATAATAGCAATACATAAAATTTATATCAAATTTATTTTACTTATTCCTCATTGGTTTTCTAGACTTAAATATTTTGCATTAACTTGGAACATTGTATATACATATTGACCAAAAGAAAAGAAGTTGTACTTATCTGAAGCTTAGTGGTATAGTAATGGATTACAGATTCGAACACCCCGGGTTCGATCTTGTGCGAGGGGGGGAATAATAATTTACTTAAATTTTTCTACTTACGTTCATTATCATTTACATGTAAGTTTTTGTTATTCATTCATATCTAAGTTCTATAGTTACGAGATTTCCTTTGTAATTATTTTTAAAAGTTTTAGAATTTTCCATCATTTAATTTAAATGACCCCTCTCTTAGAATTTTTAATTCTGCTCTAATAAACAGAATTACACTTAGATTAATGGCTTATTTAAGTCTATTAAATGTGATATTTTCTCAAATCATATACAATACAGGCCATTAAAATTTCTACACCAAGAAGGAATGCAAATAACAGAACGATATTTATTGGACACATACATTATACTGGAAAGAAAAAGTGATTAGATTTACAGGAAATTAGGATGTATGGATCTTGAGAAATCAGTACCCAGAGCAGCCACCTCTGGCTGCAACAACAGCATTTATCCGCCTAGGCATGGAGTCCAACAGAGATTGTATGGCATGTACGGGGATCTCAGTCCATGCAGCTTCAACACTATGCCACAGTTCATCGACAGTAGTGGATGGTGTGTGATAGCGTGCCAATCACTTGGCAACCATTGACCATCACTCCTCCAGCAGATGGGCCAGTATGGCCATGTCCAATGCAAACTGGCAATGCGCGTTCTCCACAATGCCTCTAAAACCGGAAACAGAAACTTGTTGTCTTGCAAATGACTCCATTTCTCGACTCAGGGTTCGTGACGTGGCTGTACGATTCCTTGTGACCATTCGGATAAGATGTCTGTCTTCTCTGCTGTTAGTGATGGGGGTCGCTGATATCCTGCATGACGTTCCGTATGTTTGTCTGAACCCATCGATTCCATATTCTGCTAACAGTCATGGGTCTCGACCGACGCGAGCAGCAATATTGCTGTACGATAAACCGCAATCCCGGTAGGCTGTAATCCTTCCTCGATCAAAGTCAGACACGTGCTGATAGGCATTTCTTCTTCTTACATGATGCATTACAACAACTTTCTTTGCCGAAAACAACGTTGAAACGGAAATTGAGTATGAGAAAACTGCTGTCAAATCTCTGGTTTTATGCATATTGTAGATGTCGCTACTGTCGCCTGCTTTGTATGAATGCGCTGAAAATCTAATCATCTGCATATCACAGCAAGTTCTACCTGTCATGCAAATTTCCCGTGTGTGGTGTGCCGCTTTCCTGGTGTAGCAGTTTTAATGGCCAGTAGTGTACATACATACATATATATGTATATATATATATATATATATATATATATATATATATATATATATATATATGTATGTATATATATATGTATATATATATATATATATATATATATATATATATATATATATATATATATATATATATATATATATATATATATATATATATATATATATATATATATATATATATATATATATATATATATATAATTTAGTAATTTCTACAAAAACTTTTCTGAAAATAATTGCATTCGAATGGCATAGTTAAATAAAGATAAGTTTTCAAGGTAATTTTTTTAGATTGTTTGGGTGTTTTGAGTGAATATTTCGCAGTATCTTAAGTATTAGAGGAAAATTTAAGTACATAAATACAATTATATTCAAAACTGAAGGAATTACACAAGTAAATTTATTATCATAATAATGTGATGTTCGCATCTAAGTAACATTTTTAATTTCTTTTTTCAACTCTTTCTTATGCGGTATTCATTTGAAGCAAATAAGTAAAGAAAGCAAAATAAAAAAGGAATATGAATCTGCAAATAACAATATGTATATATAAGGGATAACTTAAAATTTTTGAGAAATTGACATATCTTGTTTGCAAACTTACCTTGTTGTTAACCTGTCCAGTAACAAAAATGTTGAATAATACTTGTTTAAAAGTATTAAAACTTTAAATTATGTATTTGAGCAAATATTTGTTTTAAAGTATTATATAATGTAAAGTGGGCAAAATAATGTTATAAAGCTATTATTTTAACACAGCTATTTATTTCTCTCAGTGTATTTGAACTTTAAATTTCTTAGTATTAGTCCTGTTTTTACAGGAAAATATAATATAATATAATGATAGAAAAAAGAATAAGTATTTCATCTCTGAAAAGAAATATTTGTTAAAAAAAATTTATATCTTTAGAAAAAGATTTTTTTTTTTAACAATTCTACCAAAGTAGGAAGATACATGGAAAACGGTAACGATTTTCTATTTAACTATTGAATAGAAATAAACAGCTTATCCTGCGAAAAGTTTTTCATTACGCAGCTTTGAAGCTTTTCTATAAGACAGGAAACAAAAATCTTCTTTAAAATCAGCATAATAGGCTTAGCATGTAAGTTTAACTTTAACTAAAAAAAAATCAACTTAACAATAAAAATTGAAAAGAAATAAGCACTTTCCAAAACTAAACAGTTAACTTAAGAAACTAAAAAATTAAGAAGAGTAAAAATTCTAAAAAATACTATTTTTCTTAAATAAAAACATAAGAAAAGAAAATACCGAATAAACTAACATAATGCGAAAGTCAAACATCTGAGAAAAAATTTCTGCTTACATATAAACAGAAGCAAAATTAATCGTAAACTATATTTTCTTATCACTTAAGTAAATATAACTCTAAATGCTTTTTTAATATAATAAATGTGGAAAGGTCTGTGGAACTATTAAATTGTCAAAGTTAAATAGCAAATTTTCAGCAGCTATATTTACTCTGCATTTCACATAATCTAAAAACTGTATGCTTTTTAAGACTCTTATTTTTAACTTTATAGTGGCTTTTAAAAGAAACTTTTCCATTGATAGTGGATCGCCTTTATGTGGATTTCAAATTACAAAGTCCTGAAAACTTAAACTTTTATTCCCATTTGAGTAAAATTTATATTGGAACTAGTAGTGTATCCCGCCCCCCCTCTTATTGGCGACCATTGCGACTTTTTTCGTCGCCAAGTTAAGCGCATATTTTATAATGCGGAAATTTTCCCTAAATTCCAAAAATACGCACTTTAAAAAATTTTAAATCATATAATAATATACAAAATCTAAAAAAGTATTAATAAAAAAATGAATAAAAGTTTTTTTTCTTGTGTGTGAGTGGGTTTGCCTTCTCTTCAAAACAACCAATTAAAGAGATAAGTAAATAACAATGGCTTACTTGATATGACGTCAAGCTCACATGTCGAATATGCTCGGTGATATTATGGAAAATGTATATAAGAAAAATATAATAATAAATTAACAAAAATATGTAAGAAAAAAAATAATAATAAATAAACAAAAAGAAATTGGGGGAAAAAAGGACAGTTTACGATGTTGAAAATCTAAAAGCAAAATATAGTATTGAATTAAAAAATATGTAAAAGAAAAATATATTATAAATAAACAAAATAAAAAATATATAAATAATAAATAAATAAAGAAGTTGGAAAAAAGAAAAGTTTAAGTTATTTGGCCGCTTGGGATACCGAAACACAACAGCAAACAGCGGTCAAATGGTTTCGAATTGAAATATAGAACAAAAAGTTCGAAATGAGAGAAAAACGAAAATTTCAAATGCTGTTGCCACTGAAAAGAACCATATGTATGACGTAAAAATGTTGTCAAACACGAGAGAAATCAAATCTGGCGGGGTAAAAAATCTGAAAAGTAACAAAAACATATAAATCGGTAATATTTGGTACAAATTGGTACCAATATATTAGTTAAATAAGTATATATCTAATAAAATCAATATCTTTTTTAAGATTAAAATGTTGATGTATTTTTATAATTGTAATAAAAGTTGATAAAGAGAATTATTTCTGTATTAAAAGTATTTTTAATGATTAGGAAATTATGTATATTGACACAGTAATTAACGTAGTTAATGTAATTTCTATATTGGATGGCTCATGATATTTATAATATAAGAATATAATTTACATTTGAAAATAAAATACTCTTCCATCTCACGAGAGAAAATCTTGGCTAATCTACATTTTCGGTGACAAACTTACCAAATACATATTAAAAAAAAGGAAAAAAATGTTACTGTTAGTGGTGTCATTTTAAAAAACTTCGAAAGTAAAATATTTTTACTTTTCTAAAAATATTTAAAATGCATTGAAATAGTTAGCTGTAACCACTATAATTATAATATATATATATATGTATATATATATATATATATATATATATATATATATATATATATATATATATATATATAGTGTGTGTGTGTGATAGATAATTTTTCATCGGCACAAGTTTAATTATTTCATGGGTAATATTTCATAAAGAGGAAAAATATTAGTTTATTATTTTTCTGCACTGGTATCACTCAACTAATATTTTTTAAATCCTTTCAACACAAATTAATTTCACAATTTGGTCTTACTTCTTATAAAAATATAATCTAAGATTTGTTACATTTGAAAGCATCTGTAGTTTTTATTGCTGAATGAAATTCCAAATTCAAATTTAATAAACATTTAAAAAGTATATTTTAAACTAAAGCAATTATTAGTGAAGTTTATTTTTGATCAGTTTGTCAGTAAGAAATAGATATTATATATTTTGTAATTCCTATAAATTCTCTGTAAGTATAAATTTTAATTTAATTGAAATACTTTTTGCAATGAAATCGTAGGAGCTGTTTAAAACCCACAATTTTAAATTTTAATATGAGATATTCTTACTGTGAATGTTATGCTTATTTAGTTTATATAAAGAAATAAAATATGAATAGAATAAAATATATAAGATAACTCACAAGAGAGACATGAAGGATTAATATACTCTGCGTGGGTAATAACGTTGTACATTTATGTGTCACACATATCCCATTTATAATTTTTTAAGTTTCCTTATCATTTATTTGTTTGCTTCTCTTAATTATTCTTATGTATTAGTCTCATACATTTTTTTTAATTTTATTATGCTATTGATCATACATTTAACCCTTTAACGGTTAGGGAAAGTAGCAGTTTTCGCTTACTTAATTCGCGCTGTACTGCGACTAAACAGCAGTCGAAATTCGCAGCTGTTTTCCTCCGCCTTCTTCCGAAAATGTCACCCTTCTGTGGCGATGGGGTGGATAGCTCACCTCGCGCGTTTTATAAAATTCTTAAAGTACTTTTAATACATAAATACCAGTTTTTAAGTACTTTAATATAATTAATAAATGATAATTTGTAAATAGTAAATTATAAATGATATTTACCAATTTTATAAATAACTCATGAGATAAGAAAAGCTTGGAGTTTCAATTAACTTTCTTTTTGACCAATACATTCTTACGGTTGGCTTCGTTATTATTTCTTGCAAAATTAATGTTGCAAAAAATACCCTCAATTCATTTGCATTAGTTTCACTCCAATGATGAGTTCGGGAATGTTCTTTGCTCTTAAATTTATTTAAATTTTCAGCAGCAAAAATATTGGTTTCAGTAACAATATGATTTACAATCTCATCAGTAAAAAAACAACTCGAAGTACTCAAGTGGATCCGAAATATTTGTCACGCAAGCTTTTATTCCCACATCACCAGTAAAACTAAATCGGCTTGGAGCGGGATAACTTGAATCAATTTGACACCAATGTCGTACGCTCGAAAAATCTTCCTCATCGCTTGAATCATCTTCCGAGCTTGATATATTATGAACAAAGTCATCATCAGATTCAAAACTAGATAAGCTTTCTGTATCACAATCATAATCATCGTCATAATCAATATCATTTAACTTTCGCTTTTGAGCCATTTTTCTTTACAAACACTCAAAATACCACGCCAAAATGGCTATATAAACAACAAGGTAAAAATATAAACAACTTCAATCATTATGAAAAGAAATTCATGGAACCCGTACTGCCATCTGTAGACAGTAAAACTAACTAAATTTGCGAGTAGGATTCGTTTGTAACATTATCAATGCAAAATAATATTGGCGAAAGAGCTCAGCTCGTCAGCGCGCATTGGGGGACAATTGAACTACGCGAGCAGAACTCGTTTCGAACCTTTTGTTGCCGAGCGGAACACGTTTGCGCGCAATATGAAGCACGATTCGATTGCGAGCTCAGCTCGTTCATCAAAGGGTTAAATAAGAATATGATATGTGGGCAGACACAAACTAGAAATAGTACAATATAAAAGACAACTCATTCTTTTTGTAGACATCATCAAAATTTCTAAAGATACTAAGAAGATTTTTTTAATTAATTTTCTTCCCTCTGTACAACACAAGTCTCCTTTTAGCTTCAATTTTTATTGGGAATTAATCTACTTATGTTTTAACTCATGCGACAACTAATAGATTTCAATATTGAGATTTTTATTTATTATATATTTAAAACGAAAAGTTTTATTTTAAAAATTTGTAACCTAAACTAAAAAAAAATTTTGATAGTAATTAGATCATTGCTTGTGAAACAAATATTAAGTAATAATTTATAAATAAAAAATTGAAGTATATATAAGCGATGCACGTAATAAAAGTTAAATTTTAACATGAAATATTTCATATTTTCATAAGAAGCATGCAAAATTTTTCCAGTTTTTAAAAGGAAAATGTATTTTTAGTAAAGGAATTTTTAGTGAGAAATTTTCCTTACTTAAAATTAAAAATTCTTTTTTAAATAAAAATATTCAATTGGAATAAGAACCTTTTGATGTAGGGGAAGAAACATT
>CM075852.1:69826119-70068619 GCA_037975125.1 Latrodectus hesperus
AATAATTATTTAAAAAATTTTAAAAAATGTATTTATATGTGTGCATGTAGTATCTACTCAATATATGTATACTTTTAAACTTTTAATAAAATTATCTAATAACATTAAAGTAGAACACATACATTAAAATTTCTATAATACCTGTAACTATAAAAGTATAGGAAATAGTTTCTATAGCACACATGTAACTAAAAAAGAGAATTCTTTCTTTTTTAAAACAAAGCTATTGTTTTGTTGAAAAAAAGCATTTATTAAACAACATTGAAAATTATTTCATATTGGAGGCATTATCATAAAACTGAGTAAGTTAAATCAATTTTGAATTCAGAAAAAAACTGTATTAATGTGATGTATGTGCGTTGACAGGTTATGATTTTAAGCCCTTTGGTAGTATGGTATATAAATTCTACGAAAAAAATTCTTATTTCTCTCTTCATCTATTGTATGAAGTCGCAAATTAAAATTCTCCTTTAATTTTAGAACATTAAATTATCTTCATTTGCCCATGGTGAACATTAAGTCGGAATGTAATGCACTATATATATATATATATATATATATATATATATATATATATATATATATATATATATATATATAAACTTCAAATACTTTTATAATAATTATGTAATGTATTCTTTGCACTATCCATGGTGGTTGCCAGAGCCTCCGAAGAGATTGGACATCTGCCTGTTGTTCCGCGAGAGGTATTTTATTTCCCTCCTTCCAGATTCTGAACTTTCACCAGACTTTACTTTTGACTGCCAAGCAATCATTAGATCCCTGTTTCAACTTGGCGGACCACCTGAAGAGATTCTCTACAGCCTCCAGGCCCCAGAACTGGCGGCCCTCATACAGAAAACTTTCGGCACTTAGGACATGACAACAACAACAACAACAATTGAATGAGTTGATTTTTAATTGAATGAAATTAGCCAGACTTCGAACATACAATTTCAAAGGCATGAAAATAGCACCTGATAACTCAAGATCCTATACGTCCTGCTGAAACTGTCTAGATTCTGAACATTCACCAGACCTTATTTTTGACTGCCAAGCAATCATTAGATCCCCTATCAACTTGGCGGACCACCTCAAGAGATTCTCTACAGCCTCCAGGCCCCGGAACTGGCGGCCCTCATACAGAAAACTTTCGGCACTATCTAGGACACGACAACAACAACAATATATATTTTAAACCACTTTGTCGATTGAAATACGTTTTCAGAGTGCAATAACATACTGGGACAATGTACTTTGGAAACCATTGGTTTGAGGTACCCTGAATTAGAGTGGCTACATGTCTTTACAGATGGTTCCTACTCTGACATCCAATTGTCAGCTGATGCAGGTGTACAGTCAAAGCTGTTAAATATCTATACTTCTGTAGATGTCTACAGAACAGCATTTGACGGAGAGGTTGAGGCAATCCGAATTGCCTTAAAACAACTAGTAGCTCTTCCTCATGTACTTGACAGAGTGACTCTGTTCTTTGATTCACATGCTGCAATTCAAGCCATAAGCTCACTCTCTCTCTCTGTCATCTTGTAAAAATCTCTTTACCTAGGAGCTCTTGGAAATGTTGACATCACAAAAAAAAACGTGTTGCATTCCAGTGGGTACCTGGCCAGTGTGTCATCTATGGAAACTAGCAAGCGGACTTCTTCAAAAAGAATGACGCAGGACTTCTCCAGCCAAGACACGCAGAGATTTCCTACCACATTATAAAGCTACCTCCAAAACAAGTTTTTAAAAGAATTCAAACTGCTGATCTCAAGAAAGGATAAAAACCAAGTGGTGGAAAGGTGACCTTCTGAATATCCCCGATGATCCACGCTGTAAGGTTGTGTCACAATTTTGACACGTGACGGGTCACGACTGTCTGGCTGAACACTTGCACAACATTGGCATCTTAAATTCACTCGACTGCTCGCTCTGCAACTAGGCAGGGTCTATGAATAGGACCCACTCCGTAAAGTTGTGCCACAGTTTTGACTCGTGACGGGTCACGACTGTCTGGCTGAACACTTGCACAACATTGACATCTTAAATTCACTCGACTGCTCGCTCTGCAACTAGGCAGGGTCTATGAATAGGACCCACTCCGTAAAGTTGTGCCACAGTTTTGACTCGTGACGGGTCACGACTGTCTGGCTGAACACTTGCACAACATTGACATCTTAAATTCACTCGACTGCTCGCTCTGCAACTAGGCAGGGTCTATGAATAGGACCCACTCCGTAAAGTTGTGCCACAGTTTTGACTCGTGACGGGTCACGACTGTCTGGCTGAACACTTGCACAACATTGACATCTTAAATTTACTCGACTGTCCGCTCTGCAACTCGGCAGGGTCTATGAATAAGAACCACCTCCACCGCTGCGCTGCACTGCATGGCAGCTCTGAACCATCACTTTATTGACAAGCCAGAGAACTTTTGGGGCCATGACTCCGGTCATCTCGTTTACGTTTATGTACTGTATTCACTGCCATGCATTCATCTCAAATCTATTTTGTGATTTTTCATGTGTTTTATTTGTGATATTCCTTATATTTGCCCTGCCATTGGGAAAAAAATATGTAATCTGTTAATGTATGTATTATAGCCGCCCACCCTGTCTAGTGGTCAGAGTGCCTGACTATGGATAGGGAGGTACTGGGTTCGAATCCCGGTTCGGGCATGGATGTACTTTCGCTCTCTATCTATCCTGTCTTTATCCTTTCCTTGTATGAATGAGGAGTGAATGGTTGCCTACCCCATATACGGGTCCCTATGGCATGTGTGTACTGAAGAAGTCGGACTCCACACCAAAATAGGGTTCAGTTGGAAAAGTGGAGCAGCGCACCCCATATTGCCAGTCTGGTTGGCACACGACAACAACAATCTATGTATTAAAATAAGTTTTACCTAGTTTTCGCAACTGCAAACGATCAGACTCTCGTAAATATCTTGTTTCTGTTATTTCCTCATTTTTAATTTATATTTTGCCATTTATTAATGTTGGTGATAATGAAATCTAAAATAAATTACAATTCTCATCAGATATATTTTAATTATTTATTTGAATTTAATATTTACTATTAAAATGTTCTCTATTTATTCTGTAACAGCATTTTTAAGTAGCTTAAGAATATGAAACTCGATAGAAAACACAGACGCATTTAATTAACAGAGATTTTTTTAAAATTGTTCTTTATGATGTCTCTAATGATTAATAGTTTATTACGTAACTTCTCATGTAAGTTGCTTACATAGTTTCAAACACGTAAGTAATCACTTATGCACAAATTTTTCTTTATTAAAATTTAGATTATATCATCCCCTAAAGTATAAGTAATCAACAAACATGATTTTTAAATTCTTGAGTATAATATATATTATGTAATTATTGAAACATATTTTTATAATGTAATGAAAATTCTCTAATATAGTTCCCATGAGACAAACAACTCCTCTAGCTTCTTGTGTTAAAGAAATATTCGTTTTTTAAAATGATTAGTTCTAAAAATTTCTGCAACTTTTTTTTAAATCAACTTAATTTTTAATATATAATTAAGTATTCTTAACAAATTTTTCTCTTATTCTCTTTAGGGAAAAAAGAAAAATAATAAAGTTATTTTAAAGAATGGGGTAAAATATATTTTAACAAAAAATCTACCAAAATTTATTTCTTGTATAATAAGTAAAGTCTAAATAAATTAGTGGTAACTTTCATAAGTGTAAACATAATTTTTTTTCAAATATGAAGAGAAATGAATAAAACGTGTATTCGCAATTTTTGTTTTTTTTTATTTCTTCTTTGTGATTGAATTCTTCTGTTCTCTTCTGTAGTAAAGGCAGAAAATTTTTCCGAAAGGAAAAAGGAAACTTATTATTAAAAACAAGAAATATTTCAAATTCATTTGTTTCTTTCTATCGATTTTTCTCGAAATTCTCTTTTAATGTATTTCTATTTGAGTGTTTCTCTAGTTCTTTCTTCTTGAACTTTGACTAGTATATTCATTTTTCAATATAATCGAGACATCACTAAGAGTTCTGAGAATTCTTCACATTGCATAAAGCTTCCAAGCTAGAGGTAAAAATTAATAAACAAGGGAAAATTAAAAAATAGAAACGTTTTAACTATAAATATGATAAGTATGATTAATTTTGATAAGAGTTCTATGCTTTTCTGATTTACTGTGATATTTAGAATTTTTTTAAACTTTATACATGTGGGAATAATAATAAAAAGAATAGAAAAAGAGAAATGTTCGTTTGAGTAGAATTAGATACAAAACTAAAGTAAAAATATATATTTAAAACTGTAATTCATTTTATTAACATATATATATATATATATATATCCCACCCAACTTGTCTACTGGTCAGCGTGCCTGACTGCAGATAAGGAGGTCCTGGGTTTGAATCCCGGTTTGTGCATGGATAACAATAACATGTGTGTGTGTGTGTGTGTGTGTGTGTGTGTGTGTGCAAATAAAAGGTTTAGTACGAAGTTAAGTGGAGTAAAAAATTTATATCTTTTAATGTAAATTGGTTCATGATAAAAACATGAAAAACTAATTTGTTATTATTCTATTGACAAAAACCAAAACCTCTGTAAGAGATATAAAATTTCGACTGATTTTCTTAATATCATGCTGATTTCGATTCCAACCTTGATTTTGGATATTTTTTGTGCCTTGAAACTATCATTGAATTATACAAGACCAAAAACGAAATTGCCGTCGCGTGCAAAAAGTTATAATAGAGCCAATATCCAATAAATTGTCTCATGCCATCAAGAATAACGTTCAGAAAACGTAATATGATATAAATTTACAATTTTCGTAATAAATTTATAATTTGCAAAGAGATATAAAGTTTGTAGGTTTCATTCACTCAGTATAAGTATTATTTTTTCAGAATAAGCATTTTTTTATATTTTTTCACATAAACTAGATTTATGTATAGATTCTGATTTCTTCCAATCATCTCTGAAAACTGCATCTTGTAATTAAACATTTTACTTAGATATTTCCCTAACCTACCTCCAACAACAAATTTTGAGTTTTAAAACAGAGTAAATTAAAAATAAACTTTTGTGTATGAAAGTAATTGCTGAAAATAACGATGTATATTTCACATGTGATGTAATATAATACTTAGAAGGTGAACATCTACCCTATTCAGCTGTTTTAAATTATTATTATGTACAATAAGTGCAAGTTTACAACCTTAAAACTACTTTTAAGAATAATAAAAAATTCATTCATAATTAAAACTTGATGTCAAAGGAAAATTCAAAGACATCAATCTTAATGATATTCCAGTAGAATTTAATTCAAAAGTCATCACATGGGAAATGGAAGCCTCAATCGTACGCAACTCGACAATAATTGAATAGAAGTCTAGTTCCATAAATAAATTTGAGACAGAGAGAGAAGAAAAATAATAAATACCATTCGTCGTCTGTCTTGATAATATTTAGACATTAATTATAGAACAGAAATGTCTGCCTTATTTTCCAATTAATTAATTTTTAAGAGATAGTAATCACAACATTTACAAAAGATATTGGAATATTAAGAATAAAATTTTTATACAACATGGTATATTGGTATATGGTTGTTTTCGTGTGCCAGTTAAGCTGGCAATATGGAGTGCGCTGCTTCACTTTTTCAACTGAACCATATTTTGGTGTGGAGTCCGACTTCCTCAGTACACACATGCCATAGGGACCCGTTTATAGGGTAGGCAACCACTCACTCCACATTCATACAAGGAAAGGACAAAGACAGGATAGATAGAGAGAGAAAGTACATCCATGCCCAAACCGGGATTCGAACTAAGGACCTCCTTATCCGCAGTCAGGCACGCTGACCACTAGACAGAGCGGGCGGCATTGGTATATGGTATATTGTACAACGCCTAGGTATTTTAGCCCTCAGCAAATTTAAATTTTTTCTCAAAATTTTCGCCGCCCAACTTGTCTAGTGGTCAGCGAGCCTGACTACGGTTAGGGAGGTCCTGGGTTCGAATCCCAGTACAGGCATGGATATATATCCTCTCTCTATATTGTCTTTGTCCATTCCTTGTATGAATGGCTTGTAAATGGTTGCCTACTCTATAAATGGGTACCTATGGCATATGTGTACTGAGGAAGTCGGACTTCACACCAAAATATGGTTCAGTTTGAAAAGTGGAGCAGCGCACCCCATAATTGCGAAATTGCTGGCACACGACAACAACAACATCTCAAAATTTTCGATTATTAACTGGCACGACAAAAAGAATGGAGAAAACCATCAGATAAATCAAAGAAAGTAAATTTTTACCTAACTCAGGACTGTTTCTTCAACGAGGCGCAATAATTACTTCTAATCTTCATTAAGATATAATTTTGGCCATAGAAATGTAATTAACTGTTCGCCTCTGTAAATTTGATCGAGGAGAAAGTAAATATAGCAATCTCTTTGTTGGATTCCAAGAGCACTTTTTTTCCAACGGCGAGCACTTGGGTGACTGAACTTTATGCGACAACAAGGCCACAAACTGCTACTCATTTGTCGTTACCCAGCGGGCACCTGTGAACCAAGTCACGGAGGCGAGTAGCGTTACCCGCACCATACCACCACAAACCCATTTATAGGGCGGGCCACATTCATACAACAACATAGAATAAAGGACAGAGAAAGACAGAGAGAATAGAGAAAGAAGATAACATCCATGCCCGAACCGGGATTCAAACCCAGGACCCATAGCTCAGGAGTCAGGAACGCTAACAACTCAACCATCGGTCGCGCGCGCTGCTCTAAGAACATTATAAACTTAAACTAATAAAATTTGAATTATGGTATTTACCAACAATTTGAGAAAAAAATCGGAAGTATTACATTTAAAATTATTCATTATTATTATATATGAAAGTAATTTATAATATTTTAATGCATAGTATTATTTTTACACCAATCTAAATATTTTGTTTTGTATAATACAATCCTCTGCAGTACTGGAAGATCTGAAAGTTATTTCCCTTTCAGGTGTTGCTGTGGCTGCCAGTATCTTCACTATGACCGTGATGAGCTTAGATCGTTACATGGTGATCTGCCACCCAATAGCATTCCGCAAGCATCTGTACCGCCGACATGTGGGGTGGAGCATCGTCCTGGTGTGGTTGCTGGCCTTACTCCTCTTCGTTCCTGTTCTGATCGTTCGGAAGGCTCAGGGCATCATTCTCCATGCGGGAACAAAGTAATTAATTATCTCACCCTGACAATATTCATTCCAATTATCTCTTCGAGTCTGCTGTCAGTAACTAGTGCATTATTATTAACAATCTAAAAAATATTAATTTCCTTTCTCAAAATAAAAGCATGCGTTTGATACATTCAGGAAATAATCATAATCGAGTTATTATTTACGAATCAGCTTTCGAAAGGGCCATAATGAGGGGTAAAAAGTTTACGGCTGACTTTGTATCTATATAATTAATAATGTGGGTGCAATATTGGCATCCTAGATTTAAATATGAGGTAAACAAGAAAGCTTTTGCCTTTTTCATTTTGCCATTGAATGAAAAGGGAATAAGTATGAAAATCAGTTTATGACGTGATTGAGACACTAGTCAGTCTAGAGTGGGAATATCATTCGTCATAAAAGTAGTTCAATTGGGCGCATTCATCAATCGTAACCCGTACAGTAGCGAAGCGGAATGGACGTGTCGAAGGAGCTCGTTTGGTGTTGTCTGCTTTACGACTTCAAAGTAAGCTCCAGTGGCTCATAGCATCACGCCGCTTCCCGTAAGCTCAGCAAAGTGAAGCATCATTTGCCGCGGGCAGTGGTTGGGAGGGTGACCACGGTGTACTCTCCTTCACTAGGTTGCTGGAACTCCGTGGGTTGGGGACGTGTCCACGTTAATACGTGACGTCCAAAGTCCTTCCGCTGGTGTGGCGTGGATGTGGAGAGGAGGGTACCAGCTCAGGTGTGGCCTCGTCACCTGACCGTGGTTCAATATGACGAAGCACCTTAAAAAGAGCAAAGTCGTACTTTCACCTTCATGATGCTCTGATCCAAACGAAAGACGCTCCCAATTGACTTAATTCCCACTGCCAAGGGCATAGCGAGCTTGGCTTGTCCAAGTGCCATAAGCAACAACAACAACAACGACTTCAAAGTGGGCTTATCAGCTGCTGCTTCAAGTCGGCTATATGTCAAGTGTTTGGGGATAGTGCTGTGACGGAACTTACGGCAAGGAATTGGTTTCGCAAATTAAGGTCTGGAGATTTGTCCCTCTGTAATGAAACTAGTGTCTGATGGACTATTCATCAAGTGGTTCACTATGAGCTGCTACCAACAGGCCGAACGGCTTCTGTGGACCTGTGCTCGCAGCATCTGGAGTGTGTGCAACAGACATTGCAACAGAAAGATCCAGCACTAGTAAATCGCAAAGGTGTACTGTTCTTGGCTGATAACGCTAGACTGCATATCGCGTGGATGAGAAGAAGTACCTAGGGCAGGCCGTAAATTCTGTAGACAATCTGATTAAGACGCCGTCTTATAGTAGACAAATGCGATCTCGTCGATGTCTTAGTGTGATTTAGCTAAAATGTTGTATCTGACGTCATGGAATTTTAAACCAATGAGAGCGCTGTCTCGCGGAATGTTGCCAGATATTTCGAACCTGCTTGAAATCAAGAATCGTCTTTACCCATTTTCTGGCGTAACTAAGACATCAATGACATCATTTGGTCTGATGCGATTACGAGATGCTCAGGAGATGCTCAGTTGTCTCGCGAGACAAGTCTCGTGCGATCATCTACGAATTTGCGGACTGACTAACAGCTACTTCATTGAGAGACATTGTGCTAGCCTTTTTACTCGCCTGACCTTGCACTATCAGATAACCGTCTCCTCCGTTCCCTAGAGAATCATTTACGGGGAAAAATCCTTCGCCAATGAAGCAGACTTGCGCCAAGCCTTCACATTTTTTTCTTGTCTAAAATTCCCAAAGGTTTACCGCAAAGGGATTCCTCGACTAGAGGCACGTAGGTTAATAATTAGAGGTGTGTTGGGTTCCTATGATAATTTCTTCGAGGACTAACTATATAGGCTATATTTTCTGTAAGTCATGTTCTTTTGGGTCATTAAAAACACCAAGAATTTTTTGCTTACCTTAAATAATATAAGAAATTATAGATGGCAATTTAAAATTGAAAACATTTTGTGTGTTAAGCTAATTAACAAAACAATGAAATATGATTTATAAAAAACTTTCGAAATTTCTGAATAAATAATTTATAGATTATATCAAGCTGGTATTTTTTCTCATTGTATAAATTATTCGAACATTATTTTTATATAGTAGCAGTCTTAATTTCAATAAAAAACACTTTTACAGATGTTTACTTTTTTATGTATACCATATAATATATTAAAATTCAAATTATTGAATATATTTTACCGCTACTCACTTACGTATAAAAAGAGCAAAATGTCTATTCAGAAATCACTCGATGGAGCAAAAGACTGTTGTAGAATCTAACAGAGTTATTTTTCGTTTTAAATTCCGCTTTTCGACAGTTTTTGAGTAAGAACTGAAATAAAATATTTAAAGAAAACTAAGCAAACCCGGTTAAATATTCTAAGCTGTTCAACTGCTTCATGCTTGGTGAAATCATTTATTATTAATTATCATTACCTTATTTAAGAGTTTTACAAGAGTAAAGTAGTTATATAATGAAAATGAGTAATTTATCTTAGAATATTATGCAACATCTAAAGCTTGTTATCTTCCGAAACGTATCTCTAAAAGATAACTTTTTAAAAGAAAAACAGATGAGGATTTCTGATCCTTATTAAAATATTACCTCTTTTATCATTATCTTTATTTTAAAAGTTTGTGGTACGATAAACTATCTCTTTTATTAAGATTCAGATATATATATATATAATTTAAATATAATAAATGAAAATAATGAAAAATAGAAAAATAGGATAAAAATTTATAAATGACATGAAACACCGTTGAATAACCATTAGTTATTTTGCAATTTTTGAAGAACGCAGCATAATCTGCATTTTACTTGCTTCAAATGATAAGTATCATCTAGTCCAAAATATTATCATTGATTGATCTAACAAATGATATTTTGCTTAATAACAAAAAGAGAATTAATAAATTCTGAAATAATAACATCTTATATTGGTCCTAAAAATAAATTTGAAAATAAAATAGTTTAAATTTCCATTGCAAACTAATATATATGTTTGATGTATGTAATTTATAAGAGTTACTATATATTGTATATATTCTCGGACCTATATTTACGCTGGTGGTAAATAAGGACCACATATAAAATATTCAGAGATTTCATACATACTTATATATGTAAGTATGTATGAAATCTATAACTAATATTTTACAACATATTAGAGGAAAAATTCATGCATAGAAAGAACCCACATAAGGCAATCGCTCTTAAAACTTCCTCAAGTATAACATGGAGTGGAAAAAAGGGTGTCGACTTCGTCACTTGATTGTGATTCCAAATTACAAAGCGATTGAATAAGCTTTGAGGCTCTTCTTCTGTATCACTAGACAGCTAGAAACGTGTTGTTGTTGTTACTAATGACACTTGGACAAGCCAAGCTCGCTATGCCTTGGCTATGCGAATTTAAGTCAATTGGGAGCGTCTTTCGTTTAATCAGAGCACCATGAAGGTGAAAGTATGACTTTTGCTCTACAAATCCTCCGATAGATGGCAGCACCAGTGGATAAACTTCCTCGATTTTGGCATTGATCTGAAGGGGAAGGAAATTTTCTCCAGACCATTGCACCCACGGCAACTGCTCAACGACCGACCACAGGACTTTCGATTCCACAGATTTCACGAGCACGTATATCGCATGTACTCGGTGGGTCTTTGGTGACATTGAGAATCGAACCCCACTCTTCTGGATTGAAGGCCGATACCTTAACCACTAGGCTACCAAGGCCCTTACCAGAAACGTAATGCAACCAATAAACTAGCTGCTAGAGTATCGTACGAAAATTAGCTAAATGTGTATTATCGGGAGATTGTTCATAATAAATTTATACAGAAATTAAAGAATTGCTTCTTAAATTGCATATAGGGACAAAAATAGAAAATGTTAAATGGTGTTATAGGGGGTCAACACACACACCTTTGGAATTCATGTACTGCATGAAAAAGTCATACGAAAAAATTTACATTAAATTAAATAAAACGAGTCCCGGTCCCAAAATATAATCTCAAAGAAAGATTCGGGTTGAAATTAATATACTACTCCTATATTATTCGAATTGGAACATCTATAATTTAGATCTTATTCCTAAAATTTAAAAACTAACTCGAGGATTAGTTTGCAAAATATCTTTTGAAAATGTTATTATATATGTCTACATATTTTATTTGCTCAACAAGAACAACATAAGTTATATAAGTTTCTTCACATATATTAATAATAACATATATATGTGAAGAAAAGCATTCTGGACTAAATTTTTGGAATCGAGCTAAGCATTCTAAGCCTTTACATCGAGCTAAGCCTTTACATCGCACAAAGTTTTACGCTGGGAGATTAGAGATGATTTAAGATAGATTTAGTGACACCTCTCTCCAGAGTTTATAAAACTTCGTAGTTTTGTATCAAACTCAACATATGAATCAGCACTTCTATACTTTCGATTTTAATAATTCTTAAGTTGGTGTGATAATCTTTTGGCGTAGTCGAGATAGAATCATCATGGCTCTCGAATTCACAAAATAAATTTATTTTTATTCGTATTTTGTAGAACAAAATGATTTGTATTTTCATTCATATAAGTAAGTTTCGTTATAGTAGATACATTTGTTCACATGCTAAATTATATATTCCGAACAATTATAGAATATTGTAAGTCTTTTATAAAATATCGAATCCATATTATGCTTTTTTTTGCATAAAATGGAAGAAGTTACTAATGCAAATTTTTCTCATTTTCAAACTTCACAATATGCAAATTTTAAATTTGACGTCGAAAACGACGCTTTAGCCATAGAGAATGAGATTTGACGAGCCGCCCAGCTTTTCTAGTGGTCAGTGCGCCTGACTGCAGATAAATAGGTCCTGAATTCGAATCCCAGTTCGGGCATGGATGTACTTTTTTCTCTCTCTATCTATCCTGTCTTTGTCCTTTTCTTGTATGAATGAGGTGTGAATGGTTGCCTACCCTATAAACGGGTCCCTATGGCATGTGTTTAGAGCATACTTTCACCTTCATGGTGCTCTGATTAAAATGAAAGACGCTCCCAATTGACTTAAATTTGCATATCCAAGACATAGCGAGCTTGGCTTGTCCAAGTGTCATTAGTAACAACAACAACAACAGATTTGACTTTCAACGTAATGTAGGATAAAACGTGAAATGATGATCTACATTCAGTAAGCGGCTGACCGATGGCGAAGTGGTTAGCGACCTTAACTTCGAAGCAGTAGGCCCCGGGTTCGAATCCTGGTTCGGGCACGGATTGCGTGTTTCTTTATCCTTTCACTTTCAGAAAAACGATGGCACACCCACTGGGTGCCCCACTGTATACGTTGCCTTCACCTTCGCTCCTTGTAGCACTGAATGGGTTACTTTTAAGATCTGCCGGGCATTGGAAAAGAAAACATTCAGTAATTGCGTTGTTTCGATGACTATTTATCCAGGTTCTGGAACCATTATTTTCGAGATTGGAAACGCAGGCCGAAAATCAGGGCAGAGTCGTAAACGTGCAGCAATGTCCCATGATCTGTTGGGTTGCCATACACCCAAATGAAAACGATTTTATTTTTAAGGAAACGCCTTCTTTTATTTGATCTTTTAAGCAAATACCGTTTAAGTTACCGACTCGAAGACACTGAAATATGAATGCACCTTTTTAACAATACCTTCTCTCTCGGCTGCTGAAACCAAAGTTTCAACACAAACTATCCGAAACCACCTTCACACTTTCTTCTTCTTCTTCTTAGAATTGGGTTTGTATGTCATTGGGCACCTCTGCTTTTATCAACATTTTGTACTATTAACTCCAAACCCAATGTTTCCTAGTTCCAGTTGCTCGGGTCACCCACTTTATTAATAAAGTCCGATAACCTTTTAATGGAGTCTAGGTGTAACTCTCTAGTATGGATGATGCCTAAAGAAGTTAATCTAGGGAGGGGGCAAGAGCCTCACATTCGTAAATTATATGCTTCGCCGTTTCCTCTTGCGTATGAACCTTCACACTTTAGAATGTATGATTACCGACCAATAGTGTATGTCAAGTTAACTGCAAGGTCCCATCGAGCCTGCAAAGAAGGAGGAACAGGACATGTGATTTCGCAGGAAAAGTAAATGGTGCAATATTCTCTTCTCTGATGAATCCCGTTTTTCCTTTTCATCTTGGTTACAGTCGTATTTTCATCTGGAAGCAACATGGCACTAGAAACAATCCTGCGTTCATGCACGAAAGTGCAAGATTTGGTGGTGATTGAGTGATGTTCTATGCTGTAACTCCACTGATGAGCTCCCCGATCTCCATATCATTCGATATGGGGTTCTGACTGGTCACTGATGTGGGGATGAGCTCCTCAGAACTACTGTAGTCCCAGACTGGCCAAGGTTCCGTTGTTTTCACTAAAGGTGGCCGGGGCACACTAAATCTGGCCGCAATGTCCTCCAGGTGAGGTGGCGCATCTGGGGGTGGCAGGTCAAGTCTTGGGAATCTTCTGCTTGCTCCCTGCTTCAAAATCACTCCATCCGGCTGCTTCTGTCCAACTGGTAAAGTGCATCTCATGGCTAGATACAGGGAAGTATGCTGGTACAGCAACAACTCCCACACCCCCAATAACTGCAAAAGCTCTTCTGAAGGAATGGAAGAGAATATCCCAGTCCCTCGATAATAACCTCTTTGAATCGATGGACCATACCCCCAACTAAATTCGGTTATTTTTAAAAAGCAACTTTATTGGTTTTTTTTTTTTTTTTTTTTTTTTGTATGAACAAGTCTTTTTCCTTTTGTACCCAAATGCTCAATAAAACAAATTAGCCAAATAATTGTTATTTTCATCTCAAACAGCTTACTACGTCTATCAATTATGTATCAATCAACCAAAAAATCTTCCAGGTGCAAGATCATTCCACAATTTCAATATCCTTTAATTGTTTTGATCAGTGTATTTCTATCCTCTTGATAAGTACCAATAAATATTTTAATCAATAAAATAAGAAACTAAGGTAGGTATACGAAAAAAATTATTATAGTATTCCCTTCCCCTATATTATTTCTTTTAATATGAATTTAGTTTTTCCTTTCTCATGAAAGCTATTGAATAATACGGACTCAGAAAAACATAGGTAACAAGTAGGAATAATGCTGGTACTTTTAGTCACACTAAAAAGCTTCTAATGTACTCTGTTCCCAAAACAGGGATTGCTTCAACTTATGACTTTAATTTATAGCTACATTTATTATCAATACTTACTAGGATTTTTGTAAATCCTAAGCAATATTTTCCCAATACACATCCCCCTACTATGACATTTTTCAATCGATTTGCTTTTATGAATTTATTTAAAGTAAGGACACTTTTATAAAGTAATACAGGAATATATATACACTCGTGTCCATAAATTAAGGATAATGCAAATTTAGGCAAAGAAAGAGACGGAAGCAAAACAAATGTGACTTATCTGTGAAGTCTATTTATTAAACAAAAGGTAAAGAGCAAAAAAAATGCTATATGTTTGACATCATTATTAAAAATTGCAATTTTTACTGCCTGGACAAATCTCAAAAAAGTACCGATTAACAAAAACCAATATAACATGGCTGGTAGGATGATTAATTCATAGTATGCCCTCAGACGATGCAATATAGGCATGCTGAGTATCAAATTATCGATCTGATCTTGGGGAATATTACAACACTCGCGTCAAGCAATGCTCTCCGAAGTTCCGGTAGACATGTGATAGGGGGTTGACGGGCTGCAATTCGTCAACCAAGCATGTCCCGCACATGCTCAATTGGATTCAAGTCCGGTGAGTATCGTGGTCAGTCCATACGTGTGATATCCTTCGATTGAAGCCATTCGTCTACAATGTTTGCACGGTGAGGACGAGCGTTGTCATCCCTAAACAGAAATTCTACACCCATGGCGCCCCGAAACAAATGTACATATTCTTCCAGAATGACATACAGGTAGATGTGGCCTGTCATGGTTACATTCTGAACATGCAAATTAGTTCTGGAACCCAGAATAATGCCTCCCCAAATGAGCAATCTTGCACCACCGTAACGGTGTCGTTCAATGGTGTTCTCTTCGTGGTAACGGGTACCTGGCGTTCTCCATATGAAAGTCCGGCTAGAATCAAACCGAAAGCTAAACCTGGACTCGTCGGAAAACATCACTCAACACCACTGTTGCGGTGTCCACAATGCATGCTCTCTACTCCAGGCTAACCGCAGGCGACAGTGAGTTGCGTTAAGTGGAACACATCTGACAGGTCTACGAGCATATAGACCAATGTGCTCTAAGCGTCTGTACACGGTCTGCCTTCAAACTGTCGTACTGGTAGCTTAAGAGATCACACGAGACAGGTCTGATGCTGTGCAACGTCTGTTTCTTTTGGCAGTAACTGCCAAATACCGGTCCTCATTTGGCATTGTAACTCAGGGGTGACCTGTGCTGTAACGTCTACTCACATTTCCATCATTTTGGAACCGTTGCCAAAGCCTGGAGATGACACTCCTGGCAATTCCAAGCTTCTCGGATACTTCCAGCAGGGTGCGTCCACATTCCAGACGGTCCATAATTCTACCACGTAAAACATCTTCCAAATGCTTCCTTTGTGCCATAACTATGTGGTTATTGCACTAAAAGGCTTTTAAAGCGGTTGTGAACAATTTTACTTCGTTGCAACCATTCCTTAGAAACCCCTCTTTTACACTCTCATCATTGTGACGTACTATCGGCGCCATCTGGTGGTTTCTTGTAATTTGCATATTATTCCTCAAGATGTGTGTGATAATTTTACACATGTGAAATTTTTATTTCAGAGTTCAATTTATGTGTGATTCTGAATTATCCTTAATTTATGGACATGAGTGTAGATATATGATGTTTAGAGAAATTATACCACCACCCCTAAAATTATATTGATTTACATGTGTAATATACAGCCCCCTCTATTTGCAAGTTCGATTCAGTTGTAAAATAGAAGTTATATAAGATAAAACTCAATTTAAAAAACTATCTAAAACAAAATTCAATCTTTTCCTGAAAATATAGGAAAAATAAAATATTTTTCTCCATAGGAGATACATTTGATTTGAATTTTTTTTTAATTTATGCTGTGTTACTTAAATGAAAGCAATGTATTTTATTTTGCCCTTTATAAGTTAATATTTTTTCTGTTATCAATTTTCTCTTGATTTTTTTTACTCTTTCTTATATTGAAAATAAAAATTCGTAAATTAAAATTTTCAGCCAGACTATTCGAACAAAAGATATAAATTGTCCTACTATTAATTAGTGACTATTATATAAGATTCATTTGAAAAAATATTTTAACTATGCAAATAATTTCTATTCGTAAAAATAATTTTTCCATTGGATTAAAGAAATTCATTTCAATGTTTTCGTTTGAAATTTAACTTTCTCGTAAAATAAGACATTAATTTAAACTATTCAGGAATCAAAAAACCTTAGTTATCTATCCAAATAAATGTTCCTTTATATAATTTTCCATTTTTAAAAATAAAGATTCAATTAAGTGCGATTGAAGTTAAAAAGACTTTCAAATTACATCATAGTGTGTAAAACAAAAATACCACAATTTGATTGTTTAGTATTTTGAATTTTGGGGAAAGTGGGATGCATTCTTTTTCTTTATCCCCAATAAGTTTTGTTACAAAATGTATATTTTTATTACGATATAAAACGGGTAATAATATAATAAAGAATAAATTTGTATACAGAAACACATAAAAAGAAAATCATTAAAATGATAAAAGGATGAAATGTGCTTACAGTTTATTACGGTCAGCTAATTGCATCTCTCTTATTGTTTTATAAAATGCATTGTTTCGAGTTTTCCTTCTAGTAATAAGATGTGATGTAGCAGAAATAATAAGGAAAATAAATTTCTTCAGAACAAAGAATTTATTCGCACCTTCACAAATCACAAATTGAGGATACAAATACTTGAAGCAAATACACTGGATAGAAAAAATCTGCATACAGTTCCTATACGAGGGTTACTCTGAAATTTTTGAGATACTCGCAGACAAGAATTTACAAAATAAAAATAACGGTTTAATTTTAAAGTACAAAGTATTTTAACACAGAAGACGGTTTTCTACTGACTTACTTCAACTTGTTTAGCGTGGAATAAATTTTAAACAGAAGAGAAAATGGAGTTGACGCGAGAACATTTTCGCGCTATAATTTTCTAAGCAGGATTTAATCAAGAAGAATGCGTTCAACGGTTGCAATTAGCATTTGGTGATGAATCTCCAGCTCGTGCTACTGTATTCAGATGGTTTAGAGAATTTAGAAGAGGTCGCAATTTTTCTTCAGGATGAAGAACACACAGGAAGGCCGCCGTCGGCAGTCATCCCGGATAATGTGTCTGCCATACAAAAAATGTTAATGGATGATAATTGCTGTATCAATGAAATGATACAGAAGGAACTTAACATTGGATCCGTAGCCATACACAAAATCATTCATGAAAATTACAAATGAAAAAAGTAGTTTGCGGTAGGGTTCCCCATAATCTAACTGAGCATCAAAAAGAGGAGCGTGTCAGAATCAGTAAAGAAACTCTTAATATGCTGAATGATGGTGGCCGCCGCATCATTTCTAAAATTGTAACAGATGATGAAACGTACATACCGTTTCTTGACGTTCCAACATGTCAAGAAAGCAAAGTATGGGTCTTTGAAGATGATCCCACACCGACAATGGTGAAAAAACAACGCGCACTGAAAAAAGTGATGTATACCGTTTTCTTCAGAAGTACGGGATTGGTCAAAGCCATCAAGCTGGAAGGACAGAAGACAGTAACAGCAAACTGGTATACCACTAAATGTCTTCCAGAAATTCAACAAGAACTCAATGTTAGAGGATTAATGCTTCACCATGAGAATGCATCTTCACATACAGCCGGATTAACAGTTGAGTTTCTTAAACAAAAACAAATTAAAGTGATCGAACATCCGCCGTATTCACCTGATGTAGCTATGTGCGACTTTTGGTTATTCTTTAATCTAAAAAAGAACTTACGTGGACGTCGTTTTCATTCAGATGAAGAGATTGATGTGGCTATAAATGCATTTTTTTTCATCTATTCGAAGAAATGAATGGCTTGAGGCATTTAATCTGTGGAAAATTCGTCTACAAAAGTGCATTGATGCTGGAGGAGACTACTATGAACACACCTAAAATTTTGTAAGTATAACTTAAAAAACCTAGTTGTATCTCAAAAATTTCAGAGTGACCCTCGTAATACAGAAACTAAACTACTTTCAGAGCTGGAGACTTCTTGAGCAGTGAGCCCATGGTAACTCAGTTCCTATTGGTCCTATCGACAGAAATTTCAAAAGCGTTTTCTTACACTTTTCTGTTCAGTCGCCAAATGTAGCCAATTCATTAAAAGTATCACCAAATGTCGATAAGCTGCCTTAGATTTTGAGGTCTTGTTTTCAGCTCTGAAAATTGCTATTTTCACAAAATGAACATTTTGCTCAGACAATAGTTTTATAAACCAAACTAATAATAGCATATTAAAGCAAATAATTTACAAAAATATTAAACATTTATGTAAGTATTTACACTATTTACAGTTTTCGTTACAACATGTATAATATGAAATCCTTCTAATATGAGGTTTTCTCTTTATATTGCACACTTATTACAGTAGTTTCCGGAAGAAAGGCGACGTTGTCAGAAGCTTTGAATAATAAAAAAAATAACTCTAAGGTTTCAAAAATTGCACAGAAATGTCGCATAAGTGAAAATATCGCATTAAGTTAAAATTTAGATGGTAAGTAGGGCCGTTGTAGCCTAGTGTTTAGGGTATCGGCCTTCCATCCGGAAGGGTGGGGTATATTTTGATAATAAACATGGGATGTTGTAACTAAGATTTGACTAAATTTAATAGCGGTTAAAAACAAGCATCGTTTTTTGTTTTATTACCCTTATATTGACTTTCTGAAATACATTTTTCTGTAATTTTTGCATTTTACTATTATTTAATATAGTGATAACCAAATCCTGATAATAGCAAATAAATCACATTTAATAAAGTTCCCATTTTGTAGTAAGAGGCAATGCATTCAATTCTTGACTTCTAGCCAGTGTTAACAAAACCTATGTACATCAGTTTTAATATGCTAGCCTAGTGGTTAGGGTATCAGCCTTCCATCCGGAAGGGTGGGGTTCGAGTCCCAATGCCGCCAAAGATCCACCAGTACATGCGATATACTTGCTCGTTAAATCTGTGAAATTGAAAGTCCTGTGGTCGGTCGTTGAGCAGTTACCATGGATGTAATGGTCTGGAGAAAATTTCCTCCCCCTTCAGATCAATGTCAAAATTGAAAGAGGGGATCCTCTGGTGGTGCCATCTATCGGATGATTTAAAAAAGAGCAAAGACTTGCATTCACCTTCATGGTGCTCTGATTAAAATGAAAGACACTCCCAATTGACTTAAATTCGCATAGCCAAGGCAAAGCGAGCTTGACTTGTCTAATTGTCATTGGTAACAACAACAACAGATGGTAAATTGAAATGGATATGGAGGAAGTTTGATTTCACAAAATTTTAATTTGTGTAAATTTGTCATAATATTTCATTTAAGAAAAATTACTAAAAATAAAGTAAAATAACCAATGTTAAATATGTATTTACTTTCATTTATATACTTATGCTTACTCACTAAAAGAAAGTGATTTCCATGATATTCATCTTTGTTATAAATAATGCTTCAATCACAAGGTATTGAAGAGATTGAAAGCCAAATATTTTAAATTTTACTTTTGCTGCAAAAATAATTACAGCAATTTATAAATGATAGAAACCTTCAAAATTATGTTCCTAATAATCGAACCAAAAATGATTTATCAATTCTCGAACTAAATTAAAATCTGCCGCCCACCCTGTCTAGTGGTCAGAGTGCCTGACTGTGGATATGGAGGTCCTGGGTTCGAATCCCTGTGCAGGCATGAATTTACTTTCTCTCTCCGTCTATTCCATCTTTGTCCTTTCCTTGTGTGAATGGTTTGCCTGGAACATATACAGGTCCCTATGGCATGCGTGTACTGAGGAAGTCGGACTCCACACCAAAATATGGTTCTGTTGGAAAATTGGAGCAGCGCACCCCATAATGCCAGCCTATCGGGCTCAAGACACAACAACAAACTAAAACCTGAATAAACTAATCTGCGAAGACATCACGTACATTTTATTTCTGTATCATCTCTTTATTTTGGAATTTAATTTTTGCACATATTTTAATTCTAGTTATTACTACCGATATTTCTATACCTGCGCCTATTTCACAACCCACAATTTTAATATATTTTCATTTTTTAAACGAACATAAGCCCCGTCACTTTATAAGTACTAAAAAAAACTTCTAGAAACATAGCTTTTTAACACGTAAACAACGCGTTGTTTATTTTGGAAATTAAAGTATTTTATTTTCGTGGAAAGCCGACCGATGTCTGAGTGGTTAGCGCTCCTGACTCCTGAGCTGCTGGTCCCGGGTTTAAATCCCGGTTTGGGCATGGCTGTTACTTTCTTTCTCTGTTCTCTCTGTGTTTCACTGTCCTTTCTTCTGTGATGTTGTATGAATGTGGTCCGACATCCTACACTCCAATCCATTCCTGAATGGTTTCCTCACCAATCATGCACCATGTCCCAGCTACTTCCACAGATTTGGCAAAGCAAGCTCCCCACTCTGCACATGCAATAAAACAGGAAATCTAACACACTTCTTAACGGAATGCCCAATAACGGTAAACTATCATCTAAAAATCTCCACGAACCAAAGCACAACACAATTCATTAAATTCTGCCTAACAGATGCCTTCAGGAAACAACGTCTCATCCAGCTGATGACCCTCCTACAAAACAAAGGCTTGGATTGCTGTAAAGATCCACTTATCCGAACCCCAGTCGATGTCATCTCCGACTCGAACAGTGAAGTGGACCTTAAACCCAGCACAGCTGCCCAACTTTCACAACGAAGCACGCCTGCAGGCCTTGGTGCCCCACCAATAAATATCACTTGATTCAATAAATGGCTGTGGTCACGGTTCTCCGCGGACGCCGGACACTCTGTGGACGGTGTCTGTTTCTCCAGATTGAGGTGGGAGCATACCTGATAACCTATTGGTATAGAGCAGGGCTTCCATCTCTCGTTGTCTGTCTGTCTGTATGAATGTGGCCTACCCTATAAGCGGGTTTATAGATAATTTATAGAGAAAAGACAGGATAGATAGAGAGAGAAAGTACATCCATGCCCGAACCGGGATTCGAACCCAGGACCTCCTTGTTCGCAGTCAGGTACGCTAATTACTAGACAAGTTGGGCGGCATTTTTTCTAATAACACATATATTTTAACATATAAAAAATAATAAAGTGTTTTCAAACAGTTTTGGTCTTCATTATAGTGTTTCCTATAAAAAGTTTTTTTGATTCGTGTAAAAATATATTCTTTAATGACTTAATATTGTATACACAATACTTTGATTTTTTTCAAAGTTAAGAACAAAATTGCGGTTATTTATAACAAAAATTTTGTATTCATTCCAATTTAGCATTTGTTTTAGTTTAAAAACTTTTTCTCAATTCCTTAATTAATATATTTATTCAGCCATCATAAGTAATTCATTAGGTAATGCAGTTTTTTTCTTCTCCTTTATAAGAAAAAAATTCTGGATAAAAAACTTTTAAAAGATGTTTGTGTGATTGCAAAATTAAATTGAGATGCTTTAATTAAAAAACATATAGATAACACTTTCCTGTTAAGGATCTTTTGAATGCTATAGATTATGGAAAACAAATGAAGCAAAAAAATGCCATTTTTTGCAAATTGCATTATTACTGAAATTAAGTTTCCTTTTTTGCACACAGTCAGCATTTATTTAAAAAGGAAGTTTTTTGAAGTCAAATTCTTTTACTAGATTTTACTTTTCATTCTAACAATATAATTACAGCAGTCTAATAAAAACTGCTTCTTTCACTGCTTTTTTGCATTATTTTATATTCACAATAAATTGAATGACTCACTTCCTTACTTAAAGTTAAATGAAATTACGCAATAACTCTTTTTTGAAGATAACTTGATATTTAAAATGCACCAGTAACTGTAATATATATTTTTTATAATTTTTAAAGAAAAAAAGGTGGTTCATAAAAGCAAAATTCAAATCAAAAATATAAAAAATTAAACTAAAATTATTTTCAAAAACCAGATAACTAAAAAGAAACAGGTGTTTAATATTACGTGTTTATAGCACTACAATAATTTTATTACAGTTTTACTTTAACAACATTTTTAAATTAAAAACGAACTCTTATTATAATTTAATTAAATTTACCATTGATGTAGAATTCCCTCAACTAAAAGTTATTTCAAAATATATTTTCTCCATAAATTATATATTTTAATTACGCAGACAAAAAAGTAGGCTAAAAAAAGGAGGATAGAACTTTATCAATAATACAAGCATTTGCCAATGTCATAAAAATCGATACTTGTATTTCAATATCTGTATCGTTAAAAATCAAAAGATCAAGAAATGTTTTATTGAATAAGTTTGATGGTTTATAAATGGCTTCTAATTCATCAGATCTCAAATGAAGTATATAAATATATATATTGTGTGTGTGTGTGTGTGTGTGTGTGTGTGTGTGTGTGTGTGTGTGTGTGTGTGTGTGTGTGTGTGTGTGTGTGTGTGTGTGTGTGTGTGTGTGTGTGTGTGTGTGTGTGTGTGTGTGTGTGTGTGTGTGTGTGTGTATACTAGCTGACCTAGCCACGCGTTGCAGTGGCTGAGTAATTATAATACATTGACTCAATTTTTTACTAATTCTTTGATACAATCAAATTAATATTTTCTAAAAAAATTTAAAATAGGTTCATTCATATAAATTAAAAATAAAACGTTTCGCCAAAATTTAAAAGTAATACGTAAAGTATCGAAATTTTGAAATTAAGCACAAATCAATATATACTTTCTGAATTTATATTCTATTCATCTTATATTAAATTATAGTTTGTAATCAGTGACTGACTTATAAAATATACTATATAAATTAAAAACATCTAAAAATAAATTGTTATAAATGAGGTAGATAACATTGGCATCGAACTATTTTTTTTCAATTTTAAATTATTAAAACTAAAAATTATCTAAGTGCTACTTTGTGTACAACATTCCTGGTTAACCTATCTTTCGCTAACACGAAGAGATTTGATGGTTTTCCTACACATGAGCAGGCAACATATAGCTGTCCATGTGAGAAACTTGTGTTTTCCAAATCCAAACCGCAAATAGACATTGTTTGGGTTTGAGATTTATTTATGGTCACCGCAAAAGCTAAACAAATCGGAAATTGGAGCCTTTTAAATGGTATTGGAGATTCTGACGCAATCATTGGAATACGTGGCAACAGGACGATATCTCCTTTAAATTTTCCCGTGAAAACTGTTGCTTCCAGAATATTTTCGGTCATTTTTTATGACTAAACGTGTACCGTTACATAATTGAGGTGGGTTTACATTAAGTAGAAGAATAATTGGTGAACCAATTCTCAATTTAAGATTGTGTGGTGGCATTTCTGGCATAATCAGAGAATTCAAAAATTCAGTTGGAGAGTTTACGGTTTCGTTTTCATGAATAACTGTGTCGATTAATTTAAAAGACATCAAATAACCGAGCAACATCTGTTGTATATGGAAGTTAATTTCATTCACATCAACGTTTCTTGCTGCCAAAATAGCACGATTACAGAGCCAATTGTGATCTAAATAATGATTCAATACATCCGGAAAGACACTTTCAACTAGTTCATTTCTCGTTTCAACAACAGTGCAGACATTATCTGGTAATTTTATGTATTGTGTATTTTGATGCAACTCAATTTCACCATTTCCAATATCCAGCAATTGGTTAGAAAATACTTGTGCCGATGGATCATTTTGCAATTGTACTCGCATATTCATTGTCACTCGAAGTGTCTCAACACTTGTCCATAAAAACGATTGTTTCAAGCATGCGTTAATCTCATCGGCAAAAGTAGTGTGAGGAATAACTGGTAAAGTCTGCCGGAAATCACCAGACAGTAGTAAAACAGTACCACCGAAAAGTTTATTGTTGCCTTTCAAATCTTGCATAGTTCTATGAAATGTTTCAAGTGAATGTTTATGAGTCATAGTACACTCATCCCAAAATATAATTGCACTCTTTTGCAACACTGTAGCCATTCCGCTTTTTTTAATGTTACACATTGCGTTTGGTTTGTTATGAATGTCGAATGGCAACTTCAATGCTGAATGTGCTGTTCGTCCACCATCTAACAAAGTTGCAGCAATGCCTGACGATGCAATTGCCAAAGCAATTTTCTGTTGGGATCGTATCTTTGCAAGAATTAATGATATTAAGAATGTCTTACCGGTTCCACCTGGTGCGTCTAAGAAAAAGAAACCACCTTGGTAAGCATCAACGGTCTGCATTATCCGATTATAAATATTTTTTTGTTCGGCTGTCAGTAATGGCTCATTATTCGCAATAATTGTAGCTATGTCAACGTCATTGTACTGTTTTTCTCGTTGCAAATCAGTGTTAACTAAGTCGGCAGCCGGGCGATCAGGTGATGGCATTCCATAATGACTAAGTGGCAAATTTGAAATTAAAATACATAAATCTTCGATCAACACTAATGCTTCATTATACATCTCTGGTGTGAAATCTAAATTTGGACATTGATTTGTTCGTCTAATTCGATGCAGTATATCTTCAGTCATATAATTCTTATATTTTTCCCACAGAGTCGATGATTGTGTTGGAAAACATGTTGTCAAAATTATTGCAAACAGTTGACGAATATTATTCGGTGTGGATGTCAACGCTGCATCAGCAAGTGTCAAGTCCCAATGATTATCTGCTTCCAGTAGTTGCAACTCGCAACATGCATCTTGATATGTATTGAACACTCGACCGTTCACTGTTCGCAAATATTCGAAAGATGTTGGTCCGGGAATATTCACCAGCAATAAACGCAAAAAGAAGCATTCACGTTGTTTAGGATGCACAGTGTAAAGTCGTCCTAATGTCTTAGCTTTAAATATGCCT
This sequence comes from Latrodectus hesperus, assembly GCA_037975125.1. NCBI lineage: Eukaryota > Metazoa > Arthropoda > Arachnida > Araneae > Theridiidae > Latrodectus > Latrodectus hesperus. The sequence continues at coordinate 69,851,490 of CM075852.1, forward strand.
GGGATCGATGGATGCGGTTTTCCTTGCTTACGTGGCTCCCACTTTTTCCCTATTTTATTCCATGTAAAATAGCGTGGAACATCGGTATATAATAATGTTTTTGCGAATTGGCCGAATACATCAGATTTTTGACATAATGTAAAGAATTCAGTTAGTGTCGTTTTCGGTGTCTCAAATGCTCTTTGGAGAATATTTTCTTCGGTAAAATATACTCGTTGACCGTTTTCAAGATGTACTGCAAGATGCTGGACAGAAGGTTCTCTTTCGTGTATGGGAAAACTGAAAATACGCCAGATAGCTTCGCTGCTGCTTATATATCTACCCATCTGGTATCTTGCTATTTCGTCATTTTTGTTTATATTTTGTACTTCAAATACGGCCAAATCACTACCTTTATTAACATATTTACAAATGTACTTAATGGATTTGACGGAACTGCAAAACTCGACATTAATATGAGCCTTATACGCTTTTGACAGCAATGGTGAGTATGGAACTACCCACCGATTATCAATTTGAACTTCATTTCTAGAATTCGACATTCGCATTGTAAATGTGTGACCACCATTCTCAGGGTCTCTGCGGCGATACAATGGATAACCATCGATATCCGTAATAGTATCATTGGTAAAGGGTTTCGAGAAACGTTTCTTACACCTTCCTTCTTCCATGCATGGTGATGTCATGTTAAAAGCACCGCACGGTCCGTGGATCATGTGACTGGTAACAATATCAAACAATTCTGAGTCAGTTAGTGGATCCGGAATTTCGGCAGAAATTATTTGGTCAATTTCTTCTGGACGGATTTTATCTTCAAGCCAAACCAAAATATGAGAATGAGGCAAACCTCGCTTTTGCCACTCAATAGAATACAGCCAGCAACGTGTGTTACCAAAAACTGAATATTTTACGATTAAATCAATTAAAGATTTTAACTTTTGTTTGAACACACGTGCAACGATATCGTGACGATGTATTGATTGTTGGCCTGGTAAAAACAAACTTTTTATTTCTTCCCAATTTGGATTACATGTAAATGTAATAAACAAATCAGGTCGACCGTAATGACGTACATAAGTCATCGCATCTTGTATGTATTCCTGCATGCTCCGTGGACTGCCGATGTAGCTTGAAGGTAAAATACATGCAGTTCCGATGTCATTGGCGTTTAAATTTTCATCGATGTTTCCGATGATAGCATCTCGTAAATGGATGTATTCCTCTGATCTTAATTTAGCCTGGTTGTATCTAATATACCGTAAACGTTCACTTTCGATCTTAGCGAACATATCCACAACGTATTGATGGAATAGTTGACGATATCGAAGGATATAATTATCTTGATTAAGTCTAATCATCAATCGATGCGCGTAGTAGTTCATTGAACTAACTTTTTTATTGATTTCATTACCTAAAAAAATGAGTTATTAAATGGTTAGAAAAATTAAGAGTAAGAAATTAAAATCACCAAAATAAGGAATTAAATAGTATAGATTATTAAACGTACCAGTGATTGGATCACGCTGTTTCATGTTTTGATGTGATATTCATACTTCCCTTGCCAGAATATTAGGGGATACTGAAGTGCGTCATACGAATGATGAAGGTCTGAAATTATATGAACGATGCTGTCTTGACGTATGATTTTGAGGTCTCTGTTGTTAACTGGATCACAAACCATAATAACAGCAATTTCATCTACGGTTGGCGCCTTGAGCCTGCCAGCGTGTTCTCCTGATGGTACTTTGTCAGTTTTGATGACGATTTGATAATTATCATTTTTTAATTGAGGCGATACTCTTTTAAATAATTGGATAAGTTGATTATAATTTTCAAAAAAGTTTTCCAAAGATTCCACAATTGCTCTCTCTTCTGCTTGTTCCATGAAATTATGCAGGCACCGAGTTGTCACTCAAAAAAAGGTTTGAAACATTCGATAAAAACATTTTCTAAAACTTATTAGAGTGATTATTGGAAATTAATTCAGCAATAGCATCATTTCTTATGTTGGCTTATTACTTTTTTCAACAATATATTTCACGTATTTCAAAATTTGAGAATTTGTGGTAGTGATCCTACAAAATTCACCTTTAACCCTTTCGCGACGAGTCATCCTTAGACCGAATTAATTTGTGCCTAAATTAAAAATAATAAGTAATGATTTCAAAAGTAATCGAAAATAGAATATCAAGCTACTTGATCACATAGGACTGTTGGGACAACGTATCCAAGACGAGAGGGACACACAATAAAAACTGAGATAAAATTTTCCTACTTACCAGTTTATTCGCTTTGTGAACAACGTACCTAACCTTAGATTTATGGTTAATTAAAATTTAATCGAATAAATGCGATATTTTCCAAAAAATAAAGCATTTATGTTCTCAGAATACGAAAGGAGCCGATGCAATGCTTCCAAAAGGCGGTAATATGAATGCGTACGGTAGTGCCATCTACCCGATGTGGATGAAAACACATTCAAAAATGTTGGCAGGACTGATGGGAATGCCTCCCATAAGAAAAAGAAGAGATTCTGTCCCAACAGGTTTTTTTGGATTTTGCTTGGGACGTATGTGTCCCGTTAGTCGCGAAAGGGTTAACTACAATTATTTTTTAGTTTAATGTCGCAACTGGTTAGTTTCAAAACTAACTGAAATTAATTAAATTGACAATAAATACATTCTAACAAATATATACCCCTTAAAATTTATTTTTTTCTTAGTTAACTTTTTGGATTCTCCGTCATAACTGTTGTGACTTTAACAAATATTCATATCATTACCATGAAATGAAATTTAAAATAAATAGTATATTTAAACAAAAATAATGTCAAAGTTCTAAGTTCATAATGCTCAACGTTAATAATATTAATGGGAACAACTCAACTTTGTATTGAAAACGATTTCTGTAACGGAAAATAATTTTTACGTTTTTAGTGGAATGGCAACCAGTTTATTTTTAGAATATTATTAACAGAAAATTAAAGTTATGTTTAAATTGGGCGGTGTAAAAAAATAAATAGAACATTGAATGTTTAAATTCGTGTGGTTGTGATTTATTTTAACTAAACTGTTTCATTTTAATTTGGACGAAACAATAACAGTGTTTCTCAATGTATTCGCAAATGAGCTGCATACGAATAAATTTTCTCAATAAATTTCAAAATGAAGCTCATTTATTATTACAGAATTTAATAACACTATTTACCGTCTGCCCTGTGTAATGGTCAGAGTGCCTGACTGCGTATTGGGAGGTCTTGGGTTCAAATCCCAATTCGGGCATGGATGTATTTCCTCTGTCTATCCTTTGTCCTTTCTTTGTATGAATGGTTGCCTACCCTATAAACGGGTCCCTATGGCATGTGTGTACTGAGGAAGTCGGACTCCACACCAAAATATGGTTCTGTTGGAAAAGTGGAGCAGCGCACCCCATACTGTCAGCCTGGCTGGCACAAGACAACAACAATAACACTATTTTATAAATTATCAAATTTGTAATAAAACGACATCATTAATAAATTTGTCTTATTTTTTTCACACACATTTTCATTGCAATTTAAAAATAATGCATGGTAAATTATCTGCTATTTTGCAGAAGAAATAATAATATAAAATAATAGATGGAACAATACCAAAACGTTTACAGAATAGAATTATGTTGGATCAATAATCAAAATATAATGTCACCAAAAATTCAATTTAAAAAAATTAAAAGGAGGAGAAAAAAGAAATGTATTAATAATATATAAAATATAGTTTTAAATTAGATTTAATGTTATTATTTTTTTCCAACGGCGGGCACTTGAGGGTTGAACCCTATGCCACAACAAGGCCAGAAACTGCTACTCATTTGTCGTTACCCAGCGGGCACCTGTGAATCAAGTCACGGAGGCGAGTAGCGTTACCCGCGTCATACCCCCACAAACCCATTTATAGGGTGGGCCACATTCATACATCATCACGGAAGAAAGGATAAACCATGAGAGAAGAGAGAAAGTAAGTAACATCCATGCCCGAAATGGGATTCGAACTCAGGACACACAGCTCAGGAGTCAGGAGCGCTAACCACTCAGCCATCGGTCTGCAGATTTAATATACGAAGAATATTATAATATTTTTTTGGTAAAAATTAATATACCATACTGAAAAACTTTTTAATAAAAATGAAAATAAAAAATTATAGTTAATGTCTGATGTTCTTCAACGATCCGTAAAGTATTAATGTATTTTTTATAATCATTTTGTTTCGCATTTCTTGTGAAAAAAATTTCTGTTATTAAAAAACTTGAAAAACATCGTTTTTTATTGTCATTCGAAAAATAATATTCACTTAAATGTATGGATAAGCCTTGATAAATAAAAAAATAAAGTTTTACAAAACATAAATCTGAAAATAACATTGAAAATAATAAATGCAATGCATATTACAGACTTTGTTAGTTTGATAAATATATATGTTCTTAAATTAAACTAATAAAAATTACATACGAATCTATTTTCCTTTTCTTTTTTACTCAAATTTTTCTCTGACAACTCAACTGTTTCTATTTTTCACTGACGAGTTTCTTTTTTACTCAAACGCAACACATAAATTTTGCTTCTAAATTAGATGAATTAATTATAATAGCTAACTAAGCCATATATATTACTTTTACCAGTGTGATCGAGTGCTATACATTAGCTTGGGTTTTGTGGTACAGAACAAATTTCCTATTTATTATTTTCCACAAATAAATTTTCCTTTTCAAGTATTTAGAATTAATGATTCTCTAAAGTTTCAAAAACAACATTCTTTAAAATGTACATATAATATTGCAAATATTGCTGATTTTTTTCTTTGAATTAAAATTAACTTTTAGTATTTTATTCTCTGTCTCTCTCTCATTATTACATTAAATTGGACAATAAATTAACTTCCACTATGTCTCTCTGGTCTTCATCAATTTATCTGTCAGAAAAACTTTGATGAAGATGGAAAACTTTTTTCTTTAATTGTTAAATTAGGTAGATATATTATTACATAAAGATATTAGTTTTATAGTAATTAGTTTCTTAAAATTAAAAGGCATATAAAAGAAAAGAATATACATATACACATACATGTACAATTAGCTTAACTAAAATTAACGAATAAAACAAAAATCAATTTTTTTATACATTAAACCTTATTTTAGTTTTAGTAAATTTTACTGTCCATTATAATCAATTTCTCTTAAGTAAACTGTGAAGGGATAATTTCAATTAACATTTAATGATGAACAAAAAGAAACGTTACAGCTATTATGTAACGCAAAACAAATAGATAAGAATCAATATGTATCCGAAAAGAGATTACAACTGTGTGATTTGAATGTATTCAATTTATTTAAGTAACCATTTAGTAAGTAAACAAGCTGACTTCTTCGCATAACCTTAAAAGCTTTTAAATACTCTGTGGTAGTTTGTTAAAATCAAGATAAATCGTAATTCAAGAAAATCACTGAAAATCATAAATTATAAAGATATCTGATAGGTGATCTCCACAACAAATATAACCGTCTATGTTTTAAATATCTAATGTTGTAGTCTCGAGAAAAATATCTAAATTTTTAAACTTGAGAATATTTAATAGAGAAATTGCTCTCATGTAATATATTTTTCAAGATAAGCGTTAAATTTGATGCCTTATACTGACTACGCCAGTGGCTTTGAGTTCGTATCCCGTTTCTGTTAATTACTTTACTGCTTAAAGATATCTCCTAAGATAGGCTTCAAAAATTATGTACCAATGAGTCTTAGGGGTTATACCCGTGGCTATATAGCCAAATCACTTTCATGTAACTAAATTGTTAGAAATAGGTTGTAATTGTTGTTGTTGTCGTGTGCTAGCTAGGCTGGCATTATGGGGTGCGCTGCTCGCCTTTTCCAACTGAACCCTATTTTGGTGTGGAGTCCGACTTCCTCAGTACACACATGCCACAGGGACCCGTTTATAGCGTAGGCAACCATTAACATCTCATTCATACAAGGAAGGGACAAAGACGGGATAGATAGAGAGAGGAAGTACATCCATGCCCGAACCGGAATTCGAACCCAGGACCTCCTATCCGCAGTAAGGTACGCTGACCATTAAACAAGTTGGGCGGTAGTTATAATTATTATAAAAATCAAATCAATTAAAAATTGATTTGATTTTTACAGAAAGTTGACTTAATTTCAATATACGTGTCTTACATTTTTAGGAAATATTTCACTGTCTACAAAACTCTTAAGCAAAATTCACATAAAAAAAACTTTTTTCAAAGTTTTAGGTCTAACACCTTACAAAAAACTTTTCTTTCTCATAATTCTTTTGAAGAGAAATAAATTTTTGAGACCACATAATTAAAATTCAAATTTGAGTTAAATGAGTTGCTTATTTTGATTTTGGAATCACACAAATTAACCCTATGGTATTTCCATATATGTTTGATTAACGGTCAATATCATCTTTTTTTAATTCTTTAGCAGAATTAACTTATTTTATTTATGAGTAAACAACGTTATTATTACATAGAAATTATCAAGCATTATAATTATCTTCAAAATTTTATAAAATTGGAATGTTCTCTTTTGAAAATCTCCAAATGTGACAAGGAAGTAAAACTATCATAAAATTTGTTTCCAATAAATTTTCTGGGAAAAAAAATTTTCTTGAATTTTTTAATATACAATACGAAATTCTGAAATAATTTTTCTAAAAATTAAAATATTTTTACTATAATATTTTTTGTAAAAACAAAATCAGAAAGTTTCATGTTTAAATGCATTTCGAAAATAATTTTTATATGAATAATTCAGAATATAAATCAAAAACAAAATCGAAATCCTGTTATAATTGTACATAATGAAGTAACAATTAAAACTGTTTCTATAATATATACTTCCTTATTCCATTTTAGAACATTCCGATGAAACATGCATTATCTTAAGATTAGCAAATAGGAAAATCAGTTCCGATTTCCCAATTTTCTTGGATTTTAAATCGCTAAATGAAACACCAAATCTCTTTTATAATAAATATTAATTTAAAATGCAATTTTCTGAATTTTCTTCGTTTGTGCAATAGATGTTGTTATTGTTGTTCTCGTGTGCCAGCCAGGCTGGCAATATGGGGTGCGCTGCTCCACTTTTCCAACTGAACCCTATTTTGGTGTGGAGTCCGACTTCCTCAGTACACACATGCCATAAGTACCCGTTTATAGGGTAGGCAACCAATCACTCCACATTCATAGAAGGAAAGGACAAAGACAGGATACATGGAGAGAGAAAGTACATCCATGCCTGAACCGGGATTCGAACCCAGGACCTCCCTATCCACAGTCAAACACGCTGACCACTAGACAAGTTGGGCGGCTGTGCAACAGATAAAAATGTCTATTAATATTTTTAAAGATTTTTTTTTTACAATCATTTATTAATCCCATTTTCAAACAACGTCTCTAAATTTTACAGGAGGCTTGAAATCAATTTATATAATATTCTAAAGCTCACTCGGAGAAACTAAGCAACATTTAAAGCTTTATTATGTTTTGTAATTCAGTGATTTAAAATGTCATTTCTTAAGTTAAATTCTTTGCTATTGATTTGCCAGCAGAGAACTTTCTTTCGTGTACTGTGTGGAGGACTGGAGTACTTCCGCCTCCAGAGAAGGATTTGCCTTCGCCACCTTCACTCTGGTATTTGTGATACCAGGGGCCACCATGGCTGCGGCCTACTGCCGCATCGGCGTCAGATTGTGCGGGGGAGGAAGTGGCCTCAACAGGTCGGAAGGCAGAGCATGTCGCAACAGATCACAACAGGTAAGAAAATTTTTATATTTTTCCATTTATATGGATTCTTATGTAATAATTCTACTATTATATTAGGTCTACCGGAAAGTTCTGTCCGTTTTAGAATGAAACAAAGGAATACATTTTTTCATACTTTGGATAAACTTTATTGAATAATATAATTGCCATCATTATTTATGACTTCTTGCCAGCGTGATGGCAATTTGTATATCCCATTTTTAAAAAATGTCATATCTCTAGAGGACAAAAATCGAACCAGTGCTTGTCTGATATCTTCTTCGTCGTTGAATTGTTTGCCCTGCTAGAAATTTTGTAAGGACAGAAACAAGTGATCATCAGATGGTGATAGGTCCGGGGAGTATGGTGGATGCGACAGAATTTCCCAGCCTAGCTCTGCGACTTTCTGACGAGTCTTTAAAGCAGCATGTGGCCTGGCATTGTCATGAAGCAGTATGATGTCCTTCCTATTGAACATCGCCGGCCTCTTTTCTTGGAGTGCTGTTTTTAATTTATCCAATTGCTGACAGTACCTCTCCGAGTTTAGCCTTTCGTTTGATTTCAACAACTCAAAATGTATTGGTCCTCGAATGTCCCACCATATACACAACATTCTCTTGTTCAGGCTCAACTTCAGTTTAGAGGTAGAGGGGGCAGGTTTTCCGGGTTTACAATATGCCCTTTTTCTTATGATGTTTTCATAGGTAATCCACTTTTCATCCCCAGTTATAATCCGGTCCAAGAAGGGTTCGATTTTGTTGCGTGCAAGCAGAGATGTGCACATATGATGATTTGATTATTCAAATTCTTCTCACTTAACTTGTATGGCACCCATCTCGAATACTTCTACACAAACCCTAGTTTCCGAATATGGTCGGAAATGGTTTGTTGAGCTGAATACTTGTTGAAACTGTTGAAGGGGTATATATATATATATATATATATATATATATATATATATATATATATATATATATATATATATATATATATATATATATATATATATATATATATATATATATATATATATAAAGCTACCTATTTTCCCTATAAATAGAAATGTATATATTTTGGTAGTATGTAAAACCGCTAAGCAAATATGTATTAACGAAATATTTGATGATAAAGATTGACAAGTGGTCACTAAACACCATCCAATTGCCAATTTTTACTTTGGAGAAAAGAATCATTTCGCTTAGCTTTTAAATTTGTGAATCATCATCAGCATTGGCACGACAGCCCTTTGGCCTTCTTCAGAAGTCTCTGCCATTCCGTCTCTTTTTTAGAAATCGACCTCCAGTTCTTGACTTTAAGTACGTTGAAGTCTTCTTCCAGACAGTCCTTCCATCTCTATTTGGTGTCTTCCTCTTGGTCTACTATAGAAAGGGGTGGTGTTGAAGACCTTTATGGGTGTTCTCTCTGTACTCATTCTCATGAGGTGGCCTGCCCATCTCATTCTAGGTAGTTTTATTGATTTAATGATGTCTTCTTCTCCATAGATTTTGTACAGTTCAAAGTTATACCTTTTTTAAATTTGTGAATAGTGTATACATATCTATCCATTTTATCTATCCAACTTAAGCATGAAAACTGTAGGAATTTTTCGCAAATTCTAAAAATTTGAAAAGTACTCTAATTCAAATGATGGCCGTTAACGTCAAGTCCGCGCTATTCCTTCCGAAAACACTTAAATGTAATCAAATGAAATTAAAGTTGTTTTTCTCTATTTAAGACTTGTTCAGGTGGAAGAGTAAAATCTTGCTTCATAGACTGACACTCTTTGTATTCATACCAGATCCAAGATCCAGGCTTTGCTGAAGTTCTGTATAGGTCTTGGATTTTTGTTTTTTTCAAAAGTGTAATATGTTACACCTCTCAGAGTTTCAAAGACTTATCCTTCTAGATGGGCCAAATTCAGAAGCCCATCTAGAAGGATAAGTGCGACTCAATTTTTAGGTATTTCTTGAGGTAGGTTGCTTAGACTCATGACAGCATGCACACAGCATGGAAGAAGAAGCTCAGGAAAACTCAACTTGTTGAACATATTGTTTCAACACCTGCTGAGATCGGCAGGTGTTGAAACAATATGTAATGTCTAAAATTCAATCAACTGCAGAAAAAGGGACCACAGAATTCAATCAGCATCTGAATTCTTTTTTGTTAACAGTTAGAAGTCACATTCATAAACAGGGCATTTACGGCAGAGGATAATTCTTAAGTCACTTGTCACAGATGTTAGTTGCCAAAGGTTGTCTAAAGTGGAGACATACTTATAAAACTTGGTCAATTGATAAGTGGAAGAAAATAATATGGTATGACAAATCGTCTTTTGTATACTTTTCTCTATATACATTCATAACAGTGCAGGTGAGACCCGGACAGCACCTAACGGTTAAATAGTTTTAAATACTCACCTATCAGCAAGTTCTTCTTAATTTTGAGCCATAGTCAGTTGATGGGATCACAGCTTACTGCGCCTACCAACTTGTCTAGTGGTCAGCGTTCCTGACTGCGGATAAGGAGGTCCTGGGTTCGAATCCCAGTTCGGGCATGGATGTACTTTCTCTCTCTCTATCTATCCAGTCTTTGTCCTTTCCTTGTATGAATGAGGTGTGAATGGTTACCTACCCTATAAACGGGTACCTATGGCATGTGTGTAGAGCAAAGTCGTACTTTCACCTTCATGGTGCTCTGATTAAAACGAAAGACGCTCCCAATTGACTTAAATTCACATAGCCAAGGCATAGCGAGCTTGGTTTGTCCAAGTGTCATTAGTAACAACAACAACAGCTTATTGCACCTTTCTCTCCATAATCACGCAGCACCAGCAGAGGAGTTTAGACTTCACATAATAACGTGATCATCCATGCAGTTCCATCAACACATGAGAGAAAGTGTGGTCACAGCCTCTTAACTTGACAAGTGATATTTCACTTTGCTGATCTTACGGGAGCTATTGAGCCAATGGAGCTCTACTTTTCTCTACAACATTATGAATGAACATTGAGGACACCTGGACATCCACCTTATCGGAATTGTTTCTTCCAGCTTTCTGGCATGGAGGTGGATCTATCTAGATATGAGAAGTCTTGTGGAGTTTTTCTGCTGAACCAATAGTAATCTTAAAAGAAAGAATCACTGAGGAAAAACATGAAAAACGTTTTGCTGACCTGCACCATCGTATGGTGCAAATTTTTTTCCCTGCAAATAATGGAATTTCCCAGGAAGATAATACGTCTGTTCATGCAGCTGGACTTCAATTATCATGATTTGATGATTACGAATGTGAAGTTAGGCAGTCCGCAAATTCGTAGATGATCGCATGAGACTTGTCTCGCGAGAATCGCATCAGACCAAATGACGTCATTGATGTCTTAGCTACGTCAGAAAAGGAGTGGAGCGCGAGACGATTCTTGATTTCAAGCAGGTTTGAAATATATGGCAACATTCTGCGAGACAGCGCACTCATTGGTTTAAAATTCCATGACGTCAGATAAAACGTTTTAGCTGCGTCACACTAAGACACCGATGAGATCGCATTTGTCTACTATAAGACGGCATCTTAATCGGATTGTCTACCGAATTTGCGGCCTGCCTTAAACATATACAATGGCCCGCATACTCACTCGACTTCAATATAATTGAACAATTATGGACTTAAATACAAAATCGATATCCTCCACAGACATCTTTTTCAGAACTTTCACAATATCTCCATGAAGAATGCTGAAAATATCAGTTATATAGATTAAAAACTTTGAAATGTTTGTACCAATATAGTAAATTTTCATTTTTGTAATTAAATTCGCGAACTTCTAAATTATTAAAACTGAGATAAAAAAAATGCTGGTGTAAAAATCTTAAAATGCTTATTCAATCATGAGAATTCTTCAGTTATTATAAAAAAGCAATATGATCCATGATGGTTAACTTGTATTATTTTAACATTATGTCAGTGACAAAATCTACAATAAATGTATATTATTTATATTTAACAATATTTCGTTGAATTTACTTTGGGCGGGTAAATTTTATTACATAATATAAACGGAAATAATTTTCTCGTATTATATTTCCATTAAATAACAAAGGTTTCAATGTTAAGACACTTTTAAATCAATCAGTAATATATATTCCTAAATATTTAATAATAATGTTTATGTAAATATTTATAAATATTGTTTGGTCTCAAAAAATTTTATATATATATATATATATATATATATATATATATATATATCAAGCAAAACATTTTATTAGTAAATATATAAAAAAAAATTAACGACTTTAAAAAATTCAAATTACTTTAGAAAACTGAGAACTGATTTTACATTACATTTACATTAATGGAAATTTTTATTTTATTTTAGGAAAATAGAAAATATTCTGCTTTCCAATTAATGTATTTTAATTAATACTTAAGTATTAATTTTCAAGATTAATGAGCAATAAACTCATTTAATAAAATGGAAATTTTGTTTTCCTAGAAAAGTGCGAATCTTTTAAAAGCAACGAAAGAGTGGATGAGAATGTTTTCTAAATACTTTCTACTGTTGTACAGGATAACATTCTAAATGTATTTTAATTAATCTAAAGAAATTTTTAATTGATTATTTTGAATGTACCTAACTAAACATTATTTTAAATTTAACATAAAAAGTAAACAAGGAATAACACATTCCTTTTGTGAAACTATTAATTCCTTATTTTCCGATTTTAATGTTTATTTTATAATACCAATTATTTTTGTCTACAAAATTTTAATTTTCTTTTTTTAACTATCTTTATAAAAAATTTTTCTATTATTATAAGAATGCAATAAAAATAAGATGGAAAAAAAGGTCTAAATAATATACACATCTATTCTTAAAATTACTCGCTGATGAACAATGTGAATTTTTCTTATTTTTTCCCCAAAGACTGCAATAATGTTTATTATGCCATTATATGTTTATTATGTCAATGTTTTTATCATGAATAATATTCATGATAAAAACAATTTTAATAGTATTCTATTCTTAATGACAATTTAATCACATACAATTCTATTAGTTACGAGTAAGTTGATTTGTTTGTTGGTCAGCCAATGGTTATCTCACTGCTCGCTCACGAGGGCTAATTAAACTGGGACCTACGGTTTAAAGTGGATTCCTTACGAACGACCATGCTTAAGTGGGATTTGAACCCACGAACTATTGGACCGAAGGAAAAACAACTAATCATCGGCTGTTAACGTGCCGTAATAAATGTGAAGTATGTAAATATAGTGTGTGTATATGTATGTATGTATGTATATATATATATATATATATATATATATATATATATATATATATATATATATATATATATATATATATATATATATATATATATATATATATATATATATATATATATATAAGCGTGAAGCCTTGGATAGGTTGGTACCAGTCACATTTTTGAAAAATCTTTTCAACAGTGAAAAGAAGAATTAAGCTGTCCAAGCAAGATTTTACTGATCCTTTGATGTTGCTTTACTTTTGAGGGTGTTTAAAGTTATAAACCTGGTCTAACGCTGCTGGACAAAGGGGACAAACAATTACATAAATATATATATAGAGATAGATAGATAGATGTTCTGATACTATATTTCGTTCTGCTTATACACAATGCAGATCATTTCAGATCACATATATATTTATGTTATAAACCCTTTCTAAACTAAACTCCATGGCACGACAGCCCATGTGGGCCAAGGCCTACAGTGCCCATAACTGTTTTCATGACCAAGGGCCCTGGGGTGGGAAGCATATGTCCCAATTAGGTGGTCAGCCTAACGTCAGACCCCAGTGTTTAATTCCCAAGCATGCTTGGTACTCAGTTAATCGACCCACTGAAGGGATGAAAGGCTGAGTCAACCTTGACCAGCCCGAGGATCGAACCTCGGACCTGTGTCATGGAAGCGTGAAACGCTACCACTAAGCCACCGGGCTTCTATTAACCCTTTCGCGACGAGGTTTTTTTTATACTTTAGGACAATAGATTGAATTAATTTGTGCCTAAATTAAAAATAATAAGTAATGATTTCCAAAGTAATTGAAAATAGAATATCAAGCTACTTGATCACATAGGACTGTTGGGACAACGTATCCAAGACGAGAGGGACACTCAATAAAAACTGAGATAAAATTTTCCTACTTACCAGTTTATTCGCTTTGTGAACAATGTACCTAACCTTACATTTATGGTTAATCAAAATTTAATCGAATATATGCAATATTTTCCAAAAAAATAAAGCATTTATGTTCTCAGAATACGAAATGAGCCGATGCATTGCTTCCAAAAGGCGGGAATATGATTGCGTACGGTAGTGCCATCTACCCGCTGTGGATGAAAACACATTCAAAAATGTTGGCAGGGCTGATGGAAATGCTTCCCATAAGACAAAGAAGAGATTCTGTCCCAACAGATTTTTTTTTAATTTTGCTTGAGACGTATGTGTCCCGTTAGTCGCGAAAGGGTTAAATAAACTACTTATCATGAAGAATTACAGAGAAAATAAATGAAATGCAATACCGGAATGGACCTGTTAGTTTCGGTATATATCTCATCATGTATTATAAGAAATTTATTTTAAATTACATTTTATTATTAAAGTAATTATAAATCGCCAGTTCATATTTTCTCTGCTCTGTGTTTTGGTGCTTGAAATAAATGTTCATTTATATCATATTGTATATACTATATCTTTCTATTCTGTGAGCCAGAACTAATTGCAGAGCATTAGTTCAAAAAGTTAAAAATAATGTTGGAGTTTACATCGAAAAAGGACAATTTTTTTCCTTTTATATATAATAAGTTTTTATAACAGTTATCACCAGTATAGAGCAATATTGCAACAGAGGGGTTCCTAAATTAACAAATTCTAACAGTGCTAAATTAAGATAAATCAAATAAAAATTAACATTCTACATGAAAGTAGGCTTTTCAACCTTAAAAGGAAATTTAGTTTTCTCATTGCTAGCAAGATGATGGATTATTGGATTATTTTATATTCAGCGTTCTAACTTCAAATTTATTAAATTAATTACGTAAAAAGTAGTATCTTTAACTAGATCATGGGTTCCCAAACTTTTTTCTCGTGGACCACTTTCAAAGTTTTACTATTTTCGGTAGACCCCCTGCTGCTACATTTCTACTGTATTCCCAAAACTCATAAAAAATACCCTAAATTGGGAGTGTTAAGAAGAAAAAGAAAGTAGTACATTTTCTTTTTTGTGTTCTATTTACTAAAATAATACTTGTGGTTATACAAAGTGCCTATACAAAATTATAAACATTTATTATTACAAACAATCAATAATTGACAAAAACTTAACAATAAACTCTGAAATGTAAATCGACAATAAAAAATAATTTTAATGAGACGGATGTACTTGATGAATTGACAGCAAATTATCAATATTTGGCTTCAGTTTTGTAAGAAGTAATCTCAAATCTCGCCGTTCTGTGATGTTCAATCTGCTCCTTTTTTTGTTAACAGATTGGTATAACGGCACTAAAACTTCAAAATTTTTGTTCTTTATTATGAAAACCAAAAAAAATTTCGTCGACCCCTACTTAAAACTTGTGAACCTGTTTTTTTTTTTTTTTTTTAAGTCTACGTGGACTCCCGTGTGGTCTCCTATAGACCCCTGGGGGTCCACCTGGACCACTTTGGGAACCTATGAACTAGATACTTAATTTTTTACGATAAAATAATCTTCAGTTCATGGTTACAGTTAAGAGAGAGTACTCATTAATGAAAATTGTATCAGAACTGAAATCAGCTTATTGAATATTCTAATATTTGTGTGTTCGTGCTCTCTCAGTTTCTTTAAATAATCTATCAATTCGTTGGTGATTATGAAAATATGATAAATTGAAAAGAAGGAAAACTCGAAAGGACTTTGCAGTATATTTATTCCAATATACTGCAAAGTCTTCGAAATTAGTTTTACCTAGAAAAATTCATAATCAATAAAAAAGGTAGGAAATATAATTATCAAATGTCAGTGAATTAGTAAAATTATTTTCTGGAAACTTCTTATTGTTAAATTTAAATAATCTATAAATCCGTTGGTGATTATGAAAATATGATAAATTGAAAAGAAGGAAAACTCGAAAGGACTTTGCAGCATATTTATTTTAATAATTCTTTAAGTTTACCTAAAAAAATACGTAATCAATAAAAAAGTAGGAAAAATAATTATCAAATGTCAGTGAATTAGTAAAATTATTTTCTCTGGAAACTTCCTATTGTTAAATTTAAATAAACTATAAATCCGTTGGTAATTTTGAAAATATGATAAATTGAAAAGAAGGAAAACTCGAAAGGACTTTGCAGTATATTTATTCCAATAATTCTTAAAGTTTTATCTAGAAAAATTCATAATCTATAAAAAAGGTAGGAAAAATAATTATCAAATGTCAGTGAATTAGTAAAATTATTTTCTGGAAACTTCTTATTGTTAAATTTAAATAATCTATAAATCCGTTGGTGATTATGAAAATATGATAAATTGAAAAGAAGGAAAACTCGAAAGGACTTTGCAGCATATTTATTCTAATAATTCTTAAAGTTTTACCTAAAAAAACTACGTAATCAATAAAAAAAGTAGGAAAAATAATTGTCAAATGTCAGTGAATTAGTAAAATTATTTTCTCTGGAAACTTCCTATTGTTAAATTTAAATAAACTATAAACCCGTTGGTGATTATGAAAATATGATAAATTGAAAAGAAGGAAAACTCGAAAGGACTTTGCAGTATATTTATTCCAATAATTTTTAAAGTTTTACCTAGAAAAATTCATAATCAATAAAAAAGGTAGGAAAAATAATTATCAAATGTCAGTGAATTAGTAAAATTATTTTCTGGAAACTTCTTATTGTTAAATTTAAATAATCTATAAATCCGTAGGTGATTATGAAAATATGATAAATTGAAAAGAAGGAAAACTCGAAAGGACTTTGCAGCATATTTATTCTAATAATTCTTTAAGTTTTACCTAAAAAAATACATAATCAATAAAAAAGTAGGAAAAATAATTATTTAATATCAGTGAATTAGTAAAATTATTTTCTGGAAACTTAATATTGTTAGGTTTAGTTTTCACATATAATTTAGTTTTATATGCTTCCAAAATAATACACATAATAATTTTATCCTTTTGTAATATTTAAGAAAAAACAAAAGAAATTATTAAATTTTTTTTCTTGCAATATATTTCATTAAAATTACTTTTTAAAATATCTTTCAATATTTCATTTCTTTTAAAACACTCATTGCGGAATGAGATAATAATCCACTTAAAAAACATATTTATAGTCGCAAAAAATTTTTATTAACTAATTAAAAAATTTTCGCAGACATAAAAAATTTATATAAACATTTTTTTAAGTGATCAATGTGTGGAATGCAATATATAGAAAATATTTCCTTTTTCGGCTTCCTTCCAGAACTCCATACTTTTTTTTTAAAAAAAGAGTATTTAAACTATTTACTTTAAATTTTACTCCAGGCATATTATTATAATAGTATGGGGTTGCTAACTCAGATTCATAAAAAAATTTATTTCAATTTGATAAATATTTGTGAGAGAAAAGTTTTATAACGTTAGGTTCATTGCAAAAAAATTCGAGATTTCTAATTAAATTTATTTTCTTTAAGAATTTTCAAAATTTATGCTTTTCTATTTTTTATGCGAGTTCTATGGTGATTATTATACGTCTCAGTGGAGCATATTTTATTTTACTTTTTAATTTTATTATCACTCACACAATCTTAAGTGCTTATATATCAAAATCAATTTCTTCCAATTTTTTAGTAATATTTTGACTAAATTTGTGAAAATCTTCTATTGACTCGACAAGCCCGGGTGGGCCAAGGACTTCCTTAGAACACTTTTCCACGCCGCCCTTTGCTTGGCGACAGACCTCCTGTTCTTCACTTTTAAAATGCTAAGATCCTCATCTACCGCATCCCACCATCTGAGTTTGGGCCGACCCCTTGATGTCAGTGTGATGGGGTCTAAGCGGCAAATTTTATACAATTTATCTTGATGGTCTTTATAATGTCATGGTCTTTTAGCATCCTATAGATCTCAAAGTTGTACCGATGCCTCCAACAGCCTCCTTCATTGACTGGACCGAAAATCTTCCTAAGGAATTTTCTTTCAAAGATGGCTAGTTGGTTTTCATGATTCTTAGTTGGGGTCCATGTTTCTGATCCATAAGTCAACACCGGTCTTATAATTGTCTTTTATAGTATCATTTTGGTCTCTGCCTATTAATTACTTTTGATTTACAAAAAGTTTAATTACAAGAAGTTCATTAAACCGTGTAGGCAGCGATTAGCAGATTGAATTCTCCTTCTTATTTCAGAGGTAATGTCATTTTGAGTATTGATGTTTGATTCCAAGTAGGTAAAGTTGTTGACTACCTGAAATTTCATGTCCCCGACTTCCAAGAAATAATTTGTGAAAATAAATACAAATAAAATTTAAATTTTGCAAAATTTGTTGATTTGATTGATATTTACACCCCGCTTATGCATATGTATGAATACAAAAAGTTGAAGAAACTTTTAATTATTGTACACTGCCCGACATTGAAAACGAAACACCAAGAAAGAGTTGCCAGAAAGTGACGAAATTCACCAAACAGAGAGAGGAAAAGCAATGAACAATAACACACGAAACAACGTGTCTAGGCAGAGTCAATGAGAGTACGGACGACATCCAGAGAAAAGTCTCTCCATTCATTGTCAATCGTTTAATAAAGGGCGTTGTCTGAAGGAGGCAGTGATATGCTCTGCAAATGGCGTCCTCTCATATCCCCAACGTGTTGGATTGGTGAGGTATCTGGCATCACGGTGGCTAGGGAAGCAGCTGTATTCCTGGAATTATATGTTAGCGGATGCAAGCAATGTGTGGCCGGGCTTTATCCTGCTGATAAAAAGCATGAGGCACAGCCTGAAGTTATGGGAGTATATCTAGGTATCTGTTAGAAGCGATTTGTCATAAGGACGAACATTTCCTTCTCAGTTCAATCACCATCCCTCTCATAAACTCGTCTGTCTGCTGGAACTAACTCCGTCGATTATGGCCCCGCATTCTCTGCAATTACAAACGTCCTTTGTGACAAGAACAAATATTCAACGACTATTTTCCAAGCAGAAATAACGGCGTGAACATTTCCCCCCTCTGCCAGTTCCTCACTTTATATCTTATCCTACTTGCGCTGGAGAGCTGAGCATATCTCATCATTTGTATAGCTTGGTAAGGTACGTCTACCCTGACATTTGCATAATTTTCTAGCCACTCCTTTTTGATGTTGCATTTTCAATGTCGGGCAGTGTGTATATATGTATGTATGTGTGTATTAATATATATATATATATATATATATATATATATATATATATGTTGTATATTCCAGCGAGTGCAGCGCCATCACTTGAGTGCCCACTTGAGAGCCACTCATTTACCCACACATTGCGCGGGGAGATGGATCAGTCAGGACCTAGTAAAAACGCTCCTGTAATCTAATCTTTTATACTATTAAATATCTTTGTTAGTTAACTTGAAAAGTCTTTATTCAACAAACCCCTAGACATCCCCACTTCAACATATATATATATATATATATATATATATATATATATATATATATATATATATATATATATATATATATATATATATATATATATATATATATATATATATATATATATATATATATATATATATATATATATATATATATATAATATATATATAATCCAGGACACAATATTAAAAGCTCTCTATTACGTAAATATAAATATTTTTTGCTCTCTCATTTCTTGGAGCTTATTTTTAATTTATTACAGTCACTGTCTTTCCGCATTCAGAACGTAATGGAGAGAAGAAAACTTGTGGCCAAGCGTTTCTTGATACTTACTACAGTGTTCGCCATCTGCTGGATACCTTACAACATTGCCACCTTGTTAATCGATTTCCAAGTAAGTACATAGCAAACTTATATTTTGTAGTAACTGAAAAAGAATATATGCATATCAAAAAATAATATATTTTCCACATACTAGGCATATAAAATTATGGTAAAAGTTTAAATCTATATAGTACCCCTTGATTCTTTGGCAATTTTTTTGGAAGCCAAGATGGGACTAACAAGATGGCCGCTACACAAAAGCTAAATAAAGATGGGGTTGCCAGAGTTACTATAAATTAAAGTTTATCGCCAATTCAAGGGGTACTCGAGTCTACGTCGAACACAAAATTATTATTACGTCAACGTGTTTATTTGGCTGAAGGAACTCCGAAGGAAAAATTGGATCAATAAGACAGCAGTGAATATAAAATTATAATTATATCATTTAACTACAAAAACAGATTCAACTTAACTACCAGAAATTTTTTACTAATGAAAAATACAGATAGCATACGCTCTGAGAATTATAACAAATAATTGAAAATTACAAGTTCAGACAAGACATAATGGCAATTATTTTATGAAAATTTAATAAAATGTTAAGCAAAATCAAATCACTAATCATATATATATATATATATATATATATATATATATATATATATATATATATATATATATATATATATATATATATGTGTGTAAGATATAGATAGAAAAATAGACAACTGACAAATGTGATCTAATTAAAAATAAATATCAATACTGAAAGATGCAAAATAATACGGTGTAATTATTGAAAATTAAGCTTAAAAATTAAATTGAAGGAAATGTTGGAAATTTATATTTTACTGTTATTGATGTATACACACACGAGGCTTATATATTAAATTTTTCTAGTAAGAGTTGTTAATTCATTGCATTTTACTTATTGTAATGGTTTTTTGAAATCTTTTTAATAAAACCGTAAAAAGGTTAAAAAAAAAGTTAACTTGAACTTGGGATTATACGTTGGGATTAGACATTTCAATTAGTAAAAAAATAACTCTCTTATTTTGCTACAGCTTTAGGTAAAAGCTTTAAATAGCTCGAATTGAGACATTTTTCAGAAAAGGGAAATAATTTTCTACCAAGTAATGTAACCAGAATAGAACGTGCAAATTTAAAGCATTCGCAAACTTACGAAACATAATTTTTCGTCAAAATTTTGAACTTCTTCATTTTTATGATAGTTATTGTGAGAACTTAAGTAAAATCATTTATAAAAGAGCTACAAGATATATTTTTTTTGTCAGAATCATTATTTCAACATTTCCTATTTAAGTAAAATAAATAAATAAAAATATGTGCGTTTTGAGACACGGTTAGAAAATTTACTGCAATATTGTCAATTAATAGAGTGTAGCTTACTCTGTAGAACGTGTATTTAGCATCGTAGTTTGTTTGTCGCTCAACGGTCATTTTTTGCACACGAGGGCTAATTAGACAGGGACTTACGGTTTAAAGTGGATTCCGAACCACTACAAACATCATCCATGCCCAAGGTGGGATTCGAACCCACGAACTGTTGAACCGAAGGCAAGAGAGCTAACCATTCGGCTGGCAGCTCGGCTTAGCATCGTAGAGAGAAAAACTACGACTTGTAAAAACTGCGATATCTTTAACTACAGTTAACTGTAGGAAACATGATTTAGGATCTTAGAAAAACAACGGGTACTTACGTATTATCGCAAGCACATTGGCGGCATTATATAAGGCCGGGCCAATTATAAACACAGAATACGTTGACGGGACATGGAGTGCGTAGTTGAAAAGTACAATGTGATGGAAACAGACAGAAAGAGAATAATAAATAATATATGAAGAAAAATAATAAGTAATTTTTATTTGTATAACTCTTATACCTTTATTTAATGATATATCAATTAAGTTTTGGTGGAAAATATTGCAAATTGGTTTTTTGAACAGAATCAAAACAATTTTTTTTATCCTTTTCTTGGTCTTGTCGCCATATGAATTCTTCCAAGTAACACTCAAAATGGTGTCTTGCTGTACTCCGTTGTCTCTTGTTGTACCATTTCGCGGAACCCCACATTCTTTCGATTGTTTGGGTATGCGCACCTGTTTCGGGGTCGACAAAAATTATGTTTGTGTTTTTCTCTTGAATAATTAAACCCAGTGATTTATTTTCATTTACATGTGGCGAACACAATTCTCTCTCATATAATTATTCCAGTCTATGACTGTTTTATCAGTTTTAAGTTCTTCGTCTGAAAATTTGACTGTTGTTAATTCTTTGCACTAGCAATACACGAATCTTACTGCTGTTAATAAATGTGGTTTTCTTCAAACCAATTACCACTTCTTATTCTCGCGTGTTGATTACAGGTTGCAACGTTGCACTTCCAAAAAAATCTGTTTTCCAAAATAAAGCCTTATCGGGTGAGAGGTGGTACATTTCTTAACGTCTGGTAAAATGTTATATTTCTATAAAAGTGTAACGGCATCTTTTTCGGTAAAATCCCAGATTCGCATTTTAATATTCTACTTTGCCATTTTCAAAGAACAGTTAGGCTGAGAAAGGTGGCAAGCAGGGAAATTTGAAAAAAAGTACATGGTTGCCAATTCAGCGCCTTAGAAGCGTGCGACATTAGGGTTGCCAATTTGGCAAGTTATCCCGGAGGTTGACATGGTTGCGATAATACGTAAGTACCAAACAACGCGACTTGGGAAAATAAAGATATCTTTTACTATAGCTTAGAGTGGTAAACGTGTCTTTAGCATCGTAAGAAAACTACGACTTGGAAAAATAACGATAGTTATTTTTTACAGCTTTTTTTTATCAACATTATTTGCAGCTGTGAGCCATTCTATTCCCTTTATCTAAAACTATGCACCACGAAATGAAATTTCATTCAATTAAAAACAAGTCGAATAAGGTGTGAAACGCTTGAAAATTTTTCTTTCAATTATAAATTTATTAAATATTGAACTCGGAATTCCTTTTATTCGTGTTCGAATGCATTTCAAACTGTCGGCATACTGCTAACAATGTTAATACATTCGCTACAATGGCCAAATACAATACTTTATAAAATCGATAAGAAAAAGTATTCTTTTAGAAAGAAAATATGTGATAATGTAGACACACAGAAAGTGGTATCCGATGTAATATATATATTTTTCTTTACACTCAGCGCACACGCCTTGATGGCAATTTTAAAAGGTGGAAATGTTCCCCCCTCCCCTTCATTTCTGAAGCTAGTAAAATTTAGATACCGAGAAATATCTCTCAAATTATTGCATCACCACAAAAGCAAATTATAGAGAGCTCAAATCCACGTTAATTACAGTTTAAATTAATTAACAAAGCTGTAATCTAAATTTTGAAATGATAGTTTTTATTTTAGGTCCCTCAGATATAAACTTCCATTCCTAATTTCATTTCAGAGGAAATTTCGGCGGCCAAATCATATAAGGATGTCATTTGTACAGATTTCATTGCATTATATAAAAAGAATAATATACAATAATAAAAATCCATCCACCAATATGTTATTTCGCACAGATTAACAAAATTGATACATGAATAGCATATTCTAAGCCAGATTAATGCCCCTAACAATGAAAAGAACAATACATTAAAACTGTTGTTGTTGTTACTAATGACACTTGGACAAGCCTAGCTCGCTATGCCTTAGCTATGCGAATTTAAGACAATTGGGAGAGTCTTTCGTTTAATCAGAACACCATGAAGGTGAACGTAAGTCTTTGCTCTTTTTTAAATCATCCGATAGATGGCACCACCAGAGGATCCCCTCTTTCAATTTTGACATTGATCTGAAGGGGGAGGAAATTTTCTCCAGACCATTGCACCCATGGTAACTGCTCAACGACCGACCACAGGACTTTCAATTTCACAGATTTAACGAGCAAGTATATCGCATGTACTGGTGGGTCTTTGGAGGCATTGGGACTCGAACCCCACCCTTCCGGATGGAAAGCTGATACCCTAACCACTAGGCTAGCATATTAAAACTGATGTACATAGGTTTTGTTAACACTGACTAGAAGTCAAGAATTGAATGCATTGCCTCTTTCAACAAAATGGGAACTTTATTAAATGTGATTTATTTGCTATTATCAGGATTTGGTTATCACTATATTAAATAATAGTAAAATGCAAAAATTATAGAAAAATGTATTTCAGAAAGTCAATATAAGGGTAATAAAACAAAAAACAATGCTTGTTTTTAACCGCTATTAAATTTAGTCAAATCTTAGTTACAACATCCCATCTTTATTATCAAAATAAATGAAAAATACCATACATTATATTTCAAGCTCTGTTATATTAATATTATTAATATAAGTTTAATTTTTATTCATATTAAACTGGTTGCAAACTTCGCTGTGTTCAAAATGTAGTTTTTTTTTTTTTGTATTAAATACTCAAATTAGCAATTTATTATCAATTTTATCACTAAAAAACTATTGCTTTAGTTATAACAACTTATGTATTACATTATATTCTATTAATTAAGAACAAGAGTGTTGTAACAAATTTTGGTTGGGAGTCCGCCAATGATATTGTCATATTTGCTATTTTGAAAATTATACTTAAAAAATTATGTAAATATTAACAATTATGTTTGTATTAAACATTTATCCTCAATGATAAATTCACTTAATTTAAATTAAATTGTCATCAATCGCTTTTTCTCTTCGATACGCTACAGTGAATTAGATTCCAAATATTACTTCAATAGTGAATGTATAAACTTAACAATAAAAATAATTTAAATCTATTCCCCTTAGTATTTTAATAAGTGTTTATAAAAAATATTTCATTAATATATTTACACTTTAATTATTAAAATAATTTTAATCAAATTTTAACGGTTTATGTAAACACATTCTGTCAGTCTTAAACTGTTTTAAATATAATTCCTTTCTAAGTATTTTGACCGAAAATAATACAGAATATTTCCTCGGAAATCTTCTTTTGCGTCGAATTCTTTCAATGTGAGAAGAACTACATTTTTATTCATCATATGTTCTGTTATGTGTTATTTTCATGAAATTCATGCATGTGTAACACATCATACCGTTTTCAAAAGATATAAGTTCTTATCTATTCATCATATTCCTACAACAGTTGGAATTTTAAATTCAATTCTTTTCAAAAAGGAAATTCAATATTTTCCTACCCTTTTCAAATGAAACTCCTCCCTCTCAATTCAATTAATCCGTCTATTTGAATAGCGGCAGTGGAATATATTTAGAGCAATGAACCTCAAGCCTGCAACTCTTTCCAACCAACGAAAATAAATTGACATAGAGTGTCTTTAGCTTCATTTATTCAGTGTAGTATATTTTTAAGAATTCTCAAGAAACCTCGGAGTTTATTTAAGCTTAGAAGAGGAAATTAATGAATTAATTTTAAAATTAATTTTAACCGAAACTTCCAGAAGGATTTTTAATTTACTTTTAAAATGAATCTAAGAATGCTATATTTGATATTTGAAATTTATATTAAAATCATCTGAGTTACTTTTTCTCGAAGTCAAAAATGTATTTTTAAAGCACATCTAATATGTAGTAAAAATAGTTATTACTATTTATTATAAAATATTTAGTAAGTTTTTAGTTTGCTGTACATATAAAGCTTGTAAAGAGATATCACAGATTTCAATTTTTTTAATTACTCTGTATTACACACATTAAACTTTTTTTTTTACAAACATTCATCAATTTACTTTATCCTAGGAGGATTAATTCATTCATTCATTGTCGTGTGCCAGCTAGGCTGGCAATATGGGGTGCGCTGCTCCACTTTTTCAACTGAATCATATTTAGCTGAGGAGTCCGACTTCCTCAGTACACACATGCCATAGGTACCCGTTTATAGGGTAGGCAACCATTCACAACTCATTCATACAAGGAAAGGACAATAACAGGATATATAGAGAGAGAAAGTACATCCATGCCCGAACCGGGATTCGAACCCAGGACCTCCCTATCCGCAGTCAGGCACGCTGACCACTAGGAGGATTAATGAAACCTCAATTAGACTATATAATTTATTTCCCCCCCCCCTTCATACACATTTTATTTCACAAGCAGTTTTTCTTTTTAGCCAATCAAATGCTTTCCTTTATTTTTCCACCTAATGATCACAGTTATTCAATCATTACTGTTACTTTAAAGTTGTATATTCTTTAAAAAATTTTCATAATTTTACAAGAGGTTTAAATGAAATTTTCAATATCATTAATTTTTAAATGAAATTTTGTGTGCCTTTGTAATAAAAATTTTGGAAATTATATATCCATCTACAGGTTTATGCAGTTTTGTATAGTATTTAATTCTATTATATGTAATAATAAATTATATATATATAAATAATAATTACTAATTGATGTCTAAGTGAATCTTATATTTTTAGTGTTAATAAGAGCACTCCGTTGAACCTTTGTTATTGAACTCTTTTATAGGAAGAGATGTTTACTCCTTCGCACGCGTGCTGTCTATATATGCGAAATGAATAATAAATCAATTTATCATGAAATTTTAAAAAAACAAATAAAATGCTAATACATGTGTATTTATGTTTACATATTTATACAATATATTTAATTACATTATGTACCAATTATATATTTATATAATTTTATAAAAATTGAAGTTACTAAGAACTCAGAAATTTTTTTTTCATGAATGGGTAATGCCTCCTACATATTAATCATGTTGTTGTTGCTTATGACACTTGGACAAGCCAAGCTCGCTATGCCTTTGGCAGTGCGAATTAAGTTAATAGAGAGCGTCTTTCTTTTGGATCAGAGCACCATGAAGGTGAAAGTACGACTTTGCTCTAATAAGATGCCTCGTCATTTTGAACCACGGTCAGGTGACGAGGCCACACCTGAGCTGGCACCCTCCTCTCCGCATCCACGCCACACCAGCGGAAGGACTTTAGACGTCACAGATGAACGTGGACACGTCCCCAACCCATGGAGTTCCAGCAACCCAGTGAAGGAGAGTGCACCGTGGTCACCCTCCCAACCACTGCCCGCGGCAAATGATGCTTCACTTTGCTGAGCTTACGGGAAGCGGCGTGAAGCTACTGAGCCACTGGAGTTCATGCTCAGTCTTACTTAGATCTTTCATTTCGAAGAACAATAACCTTTGAATCACTAATATTCACAACAAATACAAATAAATATAAAATATGAAGAAATGATGATAATAATATAAAATCTACTTTAATATTAGTTTCTATTTTTAACCAATATTAAATCGGATTTTATATTGTATATAAATATAAATTGAATTGTACAAATAAATTAAGTATTGCATTAAATTTATATACAATCCTATATTATAAAGCTAACTATTTACAGCATACAAGATAAATTATTCTTATTTAAAATTTATTTATTCAATGGTTTCAACTTTCGGAAATTCTGAGAAAATTTAATTTGTATCTAAAAAAAAATAATAATTTGTGGTAAAACATCTTTAGACTAAGCCTTTTAATAAATTTAATAATCTCCTTCTTAATATAAGAAATATGAATTATATTCAGCGAACTTTTCAAGTCACTTACATGAATGAAATTACCAGCTCAAACAGGAAATTAAATTTTTTGCATATGAGGAGAATCTAAATAAATTCTAGCGCATGAGAATCTTGGCGGTATTTTCTTCTCTTTCATCACAAAAATCTCATATAAGACGCCAAATGATTTTTTTTAAAAAAAGGGGAAGAAAAGATTTTCTCTCTTTCGGTTGAATGAATAACTAGATTTATGTTTTTAATTATTAATATATATGCTTTTGTTAAAGAATTTTTTAATTATAAATAAAGTGAAAAATTTATATTCTTATAAAATATTTTCAAGTGTAACCCATTTCAAGCAATTATAATGTTGATTTTAATCCTATAAATGATCCAACAATTGAATACAATGCACTGTTTCCAGAAATAGTATTCGAGAAGCCATTTCTTGAAAAAATTTTAAAGCATTTTTTTATCATTTGAATTATAAACAAAAAAATCCATTTAGAATGTTAATTTAAGATTAGAAATAGATCAGCCTCTAGATCTAACAAATATCAGCATTTAACAAAATTATTCGTTAAATATAATTTTTATAATAAATTTGGATGAAAACATATTATTTTAAGACTCTTATTCTAGGATTAATGGTGTGCATTAATAGAGGTACAGGCCACAAGTAAATGTTTTCACATAGCGTATAAACTGTGAAACCGATCCATTAACTATGTTATGATGTAATGCATACATCGAAGAATAAAAATTATAGTTTCTCTAATCTTATCTTTTTACACATTAATGATAACCATATCATATGCTTGTGAAGAGGCTATTCTATCAGTTGTCCACGCCAACAAATATTCTAACATACAACTGCAAAATTTACTGTCAATTTTGAAAAAAAAAGTTGATGGAACGTTTCACTAATACTCAAGAATAAGTGGATTAGATAAGACGTTCAATTAGTCATTCATTCACTTTGGCACCTGATTTAGCACTAGCACTTGGTTGCTAGTAGTATTGTTTGTTGCATCAGACCACTTGAATGACATCCACAGCAAAATAGCACTAGATCAAGTATTCGTAGTTCTCACTATCGAAAGGTTATGAGTTCGATTCCTGACTTTACCGAAGATCTGTCGTATCCACTAAGGGCGACTGGTACACATTGAATAGGTCATGAGATAAAATGCCATCCAAATGATGTAATACTTCTTGAGAGTGGTGTCTTTTGCGTCTCCCTGCTTCTAAATTACCTAGATTTCATGTGGGTGACCCGAGCAACTGGAACTAGGAAACATTGGGTTTGGAGTTACAAAATGCTGATAAAAGCAGATATGCCCAATGACATTCAAACCCAACTCTAAGAAGAAGAAGAGTATAAACAAGGCACAAACTCTGCTGAGGTTGTCGAAAAATATGCATGGCATTCGAAGACAATGGAATAATTAAATGTAAAGCACAAATCTGGCATGGCAAATTCCGTTCCGGGGATGAATCACACCACGATCGGATGCGGCGACAGTCTTAAATGGCAATGATTTGATACGTGTTGTCGAAGAGGATACTTCTCAAACGTGGCAGGAACTTGCAATTGAGTACCAGGCATCTGATGAAACAATTCGTGCTCACTTGCATAAACTGGAAAAGGTGGGGAAGCTCAGCAAATGATTCCTTCACGAACATCTCTTCACTACTTCCTTCTCTACAGAAAAACGAACCGTTTCTGGATTATCTGCTGTCTGTGATAAAAATAAATAAAAAAACATATTGTACAACATTTACAAGCATTCACATCATTGATTGTCACAGACAGATCTGATTCAAGGGACTGAAAAACTCTACATTCTGAGACTCATGAGACTCATCGCCATCATGAGTGGACTTTCTTTGTTAGATAACAATACACAAAATGATTTCTCGTTCATATGGATCCTTACACACAGTCGATCCTCGATCCAGCATCTTTTCAATTGGCAATCCATAGGCTACAGTACTAGTAGAAGTATTCTACTCTTGTTGAAAAGCCTTTCAGTTGAACACCCAATCCACCTCCAGTGGGTCCCCTCGCATGTTGGTCTGCCTGGGAATGTAGTAGAAGACGACCTTGCAAAGGCTGCCGCCAGTAATCCTTTGAACCCGGAAGATCGCATGGCACTAACACCATCAGAGATATCTTCCATTACTAAACAACTTACTTCTAAAACCTGGGCTGACACTCCTACTCCCCATGGTGCTTCCAAATGCATCCTGGAGCCTCAGCAACATTTAAGGGTTCCAGAGTACATCAGACGACACTGTCTCGGCTTTCTACTGGCTACTTGAATTGTATGATCTTTGAGGACGGTGAAAGAAAAAACCCATCATGCCCCAAGTGCGACAATGTTCCGTTTTACCCACAACACGTCTTGAAGTGATTGGGGTTTTCTCGTGAAGAGGCTGTAAAAAATCCACATCTACTTTTGGACTTTTTGGCTATCTATGAACTCATGGATCTGGTCTAGTTCCACTAGACCAGATGGGTATTAGTCCCACCCACCACCACATTCTGAGAAGTTACTGTAATGCGTATAGTGGACATCGGCTGACACTGTCTATGACAAGTTCTTTCTATGTGACTACATCATTATGATGCTGAAAAAAAATCAAAACTAAATTGGCCATTTTTACTCCCGTTTCTAAATCTATTTCCAAGATTTTTTATGGAAAACATTGCTTAGAGTTGTTATGGATGCAGATAATGAAATAACAATCAAAAGAATGTATAAATTCATGTTAAAAAGTCTATGGTGTTCATGATATTATCAGTCAGAAAGCTTAGACGATGAGAAGCAATAAATATTGTGTTGTTACTTATGACACTTGGACAACCCAAGCTTGCTATGCCATGGCTATGCGAATTTAAGTCAATTGGGAGCGTCTTTCGTTTTAATCAGAGCACCATGTAGGTGAAAGTACGACTTTTTGCTCTTCAAATCCTCCGATAGATGGCAGCACCAGAGGATCTACTTCCTCAATTTTGGCATTGATCTGAAGGGGAAGTAAATTTCTCCAGACCATTGCACCCATGCTAACTGCTCAACGACCGACCACAAGACCTTCGATTCCACAGATTTTACAAGCACGTATATCGCATGTACTCGGTGGGTCTTTAGCGGCATTGGGAATCGAACCCTATCCTTCCGGATGGAAGGCCGATACCCTAACCACTAGGCTACCACGGCCCTCAAATATGGTCAGATAGTAAAGCTAGTCTTTATGCGCTTTGCAATCCGAAAGCCATCAGTCCTTTAGCCAGGCAAATTCAAGAGGAACTTAAAACCAACAAAACATCTCCCTCTGTTGGATAAGGCTCATGTAGGATTTGAAGGGAATGAATTGGCAGACCGCCTAGCAAAAACTGCAGCTTCTTCAGATGAATCGGAAATCTTTCTCCCTCTTCCTCGGTCTCACTTCAAAAGGATCAGGAAAATTGCTTTAATTCAGGATTGGCAAACTCTGTGGGATCAAAATACCACCGGACGCCTAGTATACTCCATCCTGCCAAAAGTGAATTTGAACCAACAGTGCTGGCCAAGACAAATCACGATTTTTGTAACGGGACATGGCCCTTTTCCAAGTTTTCTGCATAGAATAGGAGTACAACCCACTCCGAACTGTGCATGTGGAGAAGAAGGTACTCCAATTCATTACGCTACGTCATGCCCCATCACGAGTTCCTGGCACTTCACTACGCCCAGTGACAATCTGATAAGTGTCTGGCTCAAAAACATCACCATCAACAAGGCTGCAAAGTTAAAAATTATTAACCTTATAAACTTTCTCCTTGAATATAGGGAATTAATAATTCCAGAGGAATAGGAGGATAATGATGCCGTGAGAGTGATAGACATCACCTGGAAGTAGATGAGCCGCATACTCCATCTCTCTCATGTTCTGCATTTAGACATTTCCCTCTCTACCTGTAACATTTCGCCTGTTTTCTTCTCCTTGTATATAGTTCATTATTATTTGTTTGCCATTTTCTCACCATCATTCCAGCGCTCTCTTTTAATTACTCAGTCACAATTATTGTCATCATGTTATATTGACCTATTTTAATGCATTATGTACTATCTATCTAAACTTTTTGTATATATAGCTTAGAATTTTATATGACCTAACTTACTTTGAGCCGATACACCCAACTATCAAATCCATACTAAAGGCTTTAATTATTCATTAATCATTATTATCTCATTAGTTTGCAGTAAGTTCAGGTATATATTTTCAGTTTTGTTTTATCATTTTTAATTTCCTTTTGTTTTCCATTTATTTTCTTTATTTCTTATATGCATGCTATTTGATATGTATTTCATATGCCTGTATTACCATTTCCTGCCATGTATTTTGTCTGATACTTATTTTGAATGCTTATGTATCCACGTGTTAACTTTCAATTGCAACCAAATTTGTGTTAAATAGTATACTTTACAAACCCTCCTTACTGTGTAAAAGTTATAATTTTTAGTGTCTCCATATGATTGCAAGCATAATTGTATTGTCTTGTATGTACTGTGTTCCGTTTTCTTTTCTCTCCAGCGGGTCCATCAAATCTGGTAAAACCCTTTCAGGGTTAGGTACAGGGACCTCTGCTGGCGTTTACTTTACTTTACTTTACGGCCCTTCAAATATTGTAAACACCTTTATCAATGAATTACTGATTTTTTAATGGGAAACATTTAATACCTTTTATTATCCATTATGTTTAACAAAATTTTCTTTCATTGAACAATGCATATCTTGGAAAAAAAATGTAATGTAAGTAAATTTTTCCTTTACATGTTTTGGTTAATATGTATCAATTGTTTGATTATATTTTTGTTCTAAATTTCATTTCGATTATCCGTGTGTGTGTGTGTGTGTGTGTGTGTGTGTTCATTTGACGCATATTTTCATTAAAAAAAAAAGGGGAAATACATGCAAAGAATAAGAAAACGGTATACAAGATCACTACTAAGAAGCGAAAAATATTAGACCGACACGAGAAAGAACACTATTAATAAAGAAATAATAATTAAATAAGAGAGAATAAAATTAAATAAAAAATTTATTTGTGGAATAAAAAGAATAAAGATTTTAAATTTTAGGATAAACTTTTTTCTTAAATTTTTATATGATTTCTTTATGAATAGTTATATTTTAATCACGTCTCATCAAATAAAATTTTCAGATTTTAACCCATTAATTTGTACATTTTAAATATCCTTCGTCATATATGTTCATTCAGAATCAATAATTGCTCCTTTTTATGATTTTTATAGAGAGTTTTACAAGAACTCTTGATCATATTTTAAATCATTAAAATCCAAAAGAGATTTAATGACACTGCGACTCGTTTGTGTTACAATTTAAGGTCCAAAATGTGTTCACTCGATTAAGGATTTGATGATAATTAGAAGTTTCAATCATTTTTTCCTGCTTTAAAAAACGATTGAGAAACAATTAAAAAACGATTGGTGTTGGAGGAAGTTTCTAGAATTGCAATCGTTTTTTTTTTCCCTGATTTAAAAAACGATTGAGATTTTTAGTTTTTCAGATTTATTTTTATTTATAAATATACAAATATATATTGAGAGAGAAAGTACAAGGCATATTTAAAACACCGAAAATGTATTCATTTATCGAACTAGTAATACATGTTTTATTATTCCTTAATGAAAATACTTTAACTTTGTTTTTCGAGGAAACAAATGTGCAGTATAGTGGTAAATTAAACTGGTAGCACATTATAAAAAAGGCGTTGCAGGTAAAAGAAATTTCTAGCATTATTATTAAAATGAAATACTATTGATATTTTTGTGATTTATGCTGAGAAAAAGAAATTTTATTTAAGGATATATGGCACAGATACCGTATAATCCAGGGTGGAAAATTCTGAGTTTGGTGATATTTTAGGCGGATTTTCTTATGTATCTGGTAACCTGCTTTGGTACTTTTCCATTTCACCGGCGCAAATCTCGCCAAGCGAAAATTAAGTCGCCAATTGGCGACAACACACGGTATACACATAATAATTTTTAAATAATGTTGTTTTACATAAAAATTTTTAAACTTATTTATTATATATTGTTGTTCTCGTGTTCACGCTATGCATGGAATGATGGGTGCCAGAACCTCAATTAATTTACTTATTATATTAGATTACAATTTATCGGGTGATGCATAATTCAAAATCTTATTATTTTTTTTAAATATTTTTTACGTGAATTTGTTGCGATTATTATTTTTTTAAATATATTTTTAAACTCCGATATTTTTCTAGAGAGATTTTATGAAATAATTTACTTTTTTTATATATAGCAACGTAGCATAAAATTATGAAATGGAAAAAAAAAGAGTCGAAATAAAGTCGTTGACAGCAAAAGGCCGTCACATGTTTTGGTAACGTAGCAATAAAAGGTTACCAGTCGAGATATTCCCTCAAGCGCCGGTTGTATCATTTTTGGCGACTTTATCGCCTACGCCGGCGAAATGGAAAAGTACCCCTGCTTTTTATTACATCATAGATATGGAGACTATAAGAATTATGAAGAAAATTCTATTTTGGCAACCCTAGTATTTAATGTCATTGTGCACATCATGATACGTCATCTTTACAGTATTCCTTCATCGCCAAAAAAATTTAGAAATTGGCATCCTGGATTATATGGCATCTGTGCCGGATATATTTTACACTTTTTACTCATTTATTTTATAATAATGCCGAAAAATGTCTGGCGCATAACAACCATAGTCAAAAGATGACATTGTGAAATACATAAAGTATGAAGTAAATTATCAAGCTGTAAACAAATTTCTTATATATGACAGTATCAAAGTGATAATAATAATCGTAGTAATTCCGTCAATGTTGCACTATTATTTAAAGTAGATGACTATCAATTCAATCATGACCACAAAAAAAATATTACATAGTATATTTTAATATAGTTTTTAGGGTATCGGCCTTTCATCCGGAAGGACGGGGTTCGATTCCCAATGCCGCCAAAGACCCACCGAGTACATGCGATATACGTGCTCGTTTAATCTGTGGAATAGAAAGTCCTGTGGTCGGTCGTTGAGCAGTTACCATGGGTGCAATGGTCTACAGAAAATATCCTCCCCCTACAGATCAATGTCAAAATTGAGAGAGGGGATTCTCTGGTAGTGCCATCTATCGGAGGATTATAAAAAGAGCAAAGACGTACTTTCACCTTCATGGTGCTCTGATTAAACGAAAGACGCTCCCTATTGACTTAAATTCGCACTGCCAAGGCATAGCGAGCTTGGCTTGTCCAAGTTTCATAAGTAACAACAACAACAAGTAACAACATTTTTCTGATAATTAGTTAACATTTAGAATAGAGAGTGTCAGCTTAATTGTCGATGCCTTGATGAGGACTCAAAATTCGAAGCATAATAACAAGAATTGTAATAACTAAGTCATGTTTTTAACAATGTTAATAATTAGTTCAAGGTAAGACAAGGTAAATACTGTTCCAGAAATACATAAATTTTTCTCTCCGTTATAGGTAAGCGGAAACGTGGATACGGAACTGCAAATGTTTCTTCCGTTTGGTCTGCTGCTCGGACACATTAACAGTGCTATCAATCCTCTTCTGTACTGCTGGGTAAACAAAAGATTCCGGAAGTGCGTTGCGCTCACTTTCCGTTGTGGCAAGACGCGAGATGCCATTTGGGACAGAAGAGACGTTTTCCAATGTCAGGTAAGGATAATTTGATGCCAAACTACCATGCATAAAATTAATGCATGTAAAAAGAATTCAAACAAACTCATGATCATTTGGCTCACTTGCTCCCATCGGTTCAGAGCCTTTTTGTGGGACCAGAGCTTCTTTCTTTTGACACTGAGCTAAGCGGAGAAAATTGGATATTTCAGCAGTATGGAGCATCAATTAACACAACCAATGGCGTTAAAAATTGGTTTGAAACAAATAATGTTCGCGTTTTCAATAGCCTGCTAAAAGTACAGACCTCAATATTGTTAAAAAATATATGGTCAGTAATTGTTCACCATTATCCACTGTCTGCGACTAAATATAAGGAAGGGCTACCAAGGTGAGCGGATTCTCATTTTTAGTAACAGTCAAGCTGCTTTAAAAGCGCTCAGTTCTTTCGAAATCAAATCTAAAATGATTTTGGAATGTAGAAACCTTCTTACAGAACTGGTAACTAGAAACAAGGTGATCCTTCTATGGGTGCGTGAGCACAAAGGTATCGAAGGTAATGAAAGGGCTGATGAACTTGCTAAACAAGGATCGTCTTTTGCTCCCATCGGTGCAGAACCTTTTTGTGGGATCAATTTGAAGACCACAAAAACCAGTGTTCTTAGATGGGAAAAACGGAAGATGTATGAAGCTTGGCTCAACACACTCCTGGTCAAACCCACGCTAAAAGTATGATCTGTGGATCATCAGCGAGGATTGCCTCTGAAATTCTAAGATGCTCTAGGCAGAAGATACGTTTAATCGTAGGCTTCATAACTGGGCACTACTATTTCAGAAAACACCTCCATAAAATGGGACTGTTTCAGCAGACCCTATCTGCAGGAAATGTCATACGCAAGAGGAAACGGCCAAGCATATCATTTACGAATGCGAGGCCCTTGTCCTCCCTAGATTAACTTCTTTAGGCATCATCCATACTAGAGAGTTACACCTAGACGCCATTAAAGGGTTATCGGACTTTATTAATAAAGTGGGTGACCCGAGCAACTGGAACTAGGAAATATTAGGTTTGGAGTTATTGGTATAAAATGCTGATAAAACCAGAGGTGCCCAATGACATACAAACACAAATCTAAGAAAAAGAAGATTTGGCTCACTTTAAAACAATATTTCTCCATACTTTGAGTAGCGAACTCACGAAATTCTTACCCCATAAGAAACGCCATAATTATAACATTTTTATCACAAAATAAACTAAACTCTGGGGCACAACAGACCATGTGGGCCAAGGCCTAAAATGCCCATGTCTGTTTCTTTAACAGAGAAGCTCTAGGGTGCGAAGCATATGTCCCGGTTATGTGGTCAGCCTAACGCGAAACCCACAGTGTTTAGTTCTCAAGCATGCTTGGTACTCAGTTAATCGACCCACTGAAGGGATAAAAGGCTGTGTCAACCTTGCCCAAACCGAGGATCGAACCGAGGACCTGTGCCTCAGCAGCGTGAAACCCTAACACTGAGTCCCCGGGTTTTTTTTCTTTTTTATCACTATCTATAAAAATTATGTATGATCGCATTAATTCAAGAAATCGTTTAAGAATCGAAATTGAAAATAATTTCGAACTTAAAAGTTCTAAATTTCATCAATTTGGTAACTGTGAATAATGGAAGACAATTATATGAATATGAAGTGCATTGAAGTGCACACTGTAATGAATATAGTAGTACAGCTTACACATAGTATAAAATAATTAGTCATTAATAAATGATTGTGTTTGAGACGTTGGAAAAATATTAAAACAGTGCAAAAACAAATGTTTAATTTTAAAAAAAGTGTTTTTTAATTTTTCAAAGATTTTTAAAATTTATGTATTGAAAACCATATTGTTGCGTTTTTATATTATACTATTTATATTTAGCTTCAAAATTTCGTTTAATTGGCTCAATATGAATAACATGTATGTGTAATCAATGTCTTATATGTATGTAAAAAATTATAAATATATTATTTATTGTATTTAAAACATTATTTTTGTAATAAAAAAAGTATTTTCTAACTCTTATAGTAATATAAAGAATAAAATTAAACAGTCAAAAAATATTTCCATTTTTGGTCCATTTTTCTGAAATATATGTCACAGTTAAGGGGTTAACAGTTGCTTCAAATAAATTGCTTAATATGACTTATCATCCTATTAATGCTTTTTCCATGTCCAATACAGGAGTATCCAATGACTGTTGCTGCAAGCATTCGATCCTCCTCGCTCATCTGGAAGAAATCCCTGAGGAAGACTGAGTCACAAACATTCCATGAAAGATCAAGACGCGAAGGCAGAAGCAACAAAGATGTTATCACAAGTGCGACCTTAGATTCAGGCCTCTCCAAAGAGTGATGATTACACTTCGCTTGAAGTCATGCGATGAAATCGCAAACTCTGAAAAAAATCGCATATAAGGGATATAAAATTACCAATTTGTATTCCAAAATCATACTTGTTGCGGCATACTTTCATTTAATAAAAGAATGAATAACAACTTAGCCACAAGAATCGTAGATTAAAAAAGAACTTGAAGTATCTGAAAAAAAGTTCCAGAGAAATTACCTCTCAGATAAGAATGAAATAACTGTGGTAGATAAATATATGCTCTAGGATTAATAACTAATATAAATTATAAAAAGATATCTGTAGAAAAATAGTTCTGGGTCTTTAAAAAAATTGCTCTTGACAAGCAAATTTTAATAGATGAGTATAGTAAATTTCTGAAGGTATAGACAAGAATTCTTCAAACCGAAGTACAGGGTGATCTTTTTTAAAGTGACAGTGTTTGGAGTACCCTGTAGCGCGATCTAATATAGCCGAAATGACGCCAAACTTGGTAATTAGACTAATCAAAACAAGGGAAAAAAGATTCAGTGAAGAAAATTGTAGTTCCAAAAATTGCCGCAAAGGGCATTTTGTGGCGCTTTACAATGCATAAAATGTGAGAAAAGAAAAACACTAACACATACAATCGTATAGTTAGATTATTAATGTTTATTTACTACATTAACTTCTCCAGTGAGGAATTAGACCACATTAAAAATGAGCACCATTCTCAGGCAATCATGCAGTTAAATTAGTAACGTTTATTTACCACATTAACTTCCCCTGTGAGGAGTTAGACTACATTCAATGTGAGCACCGTTCTCAGAAATAACACCGTGCATTCTGTGCACAACGTTCTCCACAGCCGTGCGTAACATATCACGAGGAATATTCCGCACTGTCTTTGTTATGTTGTCCTGTAGAATAGACAAATTTGATACTCCACCAGCATAAACGCACGTTCCTGTAACGTGAGAGGCATGGCCATTGGAGCTCGTTTACTTCAGTTGAGATTGTTTGTCGGAGCTGTCTGCTATTTGCTTTTACAGCCCCTATTTCTGGCACTGTCATTGCACAACATTTGCATTTTTCTTTGAAACCCTTTTTTTATGATAATTCTGGTTATTGTAAACTACAGCAGCGCTACAAAATACCCTAGCGGTGACTTTTGAAACTAATTTTTTTTTTTTACGGAATTTTTTTTCCCATGTTTTGATTAGTCTAAATACTAAGTTTGGTGTCATTTAGGCTATATTAGATCGCACTACAGAGCGCTCCAAACACTGTCACTTTAAAAAAGATCACCCTGTACTATTCAATTAACTTTTAATTCTTGACTAAAGAAATTTTAAAATAAGAAATATTTTATATGATGAGTATAGGTGATGAGGAAGGATAAAGAGTTCGAAATATTATAACAATTGTTATTTAAAAAAGGAATTAAATTTTAAAAAATGGAATTTCACAACAATTTTTGAGAATGGGAAATTTTAAAAATTCTAATTTTTATTAAGGAACAAATGTGTAATCTGTACTTTTTTCATCTTAAATTCTTGTTTCTGCTCGTGATTTCAAACTGTTAACCATATTTGCACTGAATGTGTGTTATAATAGATTTATTAGATTGCACAGTAGTAATTTCTGTGATAAAAGAGTGATTAAAATGTATATGATTACATTAAACATGATAATAATTTAAAGAGTGGTTTAAAATTTATAATAATTATCATTTTAAATCTTTTCATGTAGACATTTGATGTATATAACATTACATAATTGAACCTCATTAATAATCTTAGATTCTACTCACTTAGTTGTATAAAAAATAACTCAGGTTTGTTTTAAAGAAAGCAATTTCGTGTTCCAAAGATATCAAACAAAAGATAGGTATTCTCTACACAAAATTTTGTCATTTTCTCTTAATTTTCTCACCAATTTATAAGCAAAGAGACAAAATTTTTGTTTTACCACAAATTATCTTAAATGTGAATATCTAAATCAAGTTGGAAAAATATACTATTGTTAAAGGAAATGAAAAGGGGAAAACATATTATCTAAAAAAGTAAATCATTTTACTTATTATTTTTTACTATTATTGAAAAAAAGTTATGTATAAATGAAAATCAAGATTAAATATAGTTTATTCATTATACATAGATTTTTTCATTAATTTAATACATAGATATTTTCATTAATTTAATATATTTCATAAGCATGTAACATAAATACTCAGTTCTGTCT
Source organism: Latrodectus hesperus (assembly GCA_037975125.1). Taxonomy (NCBI): domain Eukaryota; kingdom Metazoa; phylum Arthropoda; class Arachnida; order Araneae; family Theridiidae; genus Latrodectus; species Latrodectus hesperus. The sequence goes on from CM075852.1 coordinate 69,891,132, forward strand.
TAAAATTTAAGGACTGTTTTATGTATGTGTGTGTATCTATCTATACATATTATATATGAGATGCATAAATTTTACTACTTGAGTAATACAGATGTTTGCATGAAAATAAATATTAATTAATGTAAAAAAAATGCTGCTGCTTACTATAGATTCAGCCATGTTATCACATGAACTATATTTCAATTGTCATTATAAAATTTAAATAACCATTTTTTTTTCAAAAACTGTGCCAAAATGTCTACGCATGACATAAAATGAGAGTATGTATATATGCATATAAGATAGGTATGAAGTTTCTAATATATTTACATTCTTATAAACATTTTAAATCTTAAAAATACTAAATTTTATCATCACATAAAATCGATGAATTAATTGTAAAACTAAATAATAGTTAGAAAGTCGCCAATTAGAGAAATTATCTCAATAAACTTCAAAACAAAATTGAAGATTCTAAATCCATTTTGAAATCAAAATTAGACATTTTTGTATTAAAATTGAATTATATAATTTGTATATTTTTTATAAAATAAGTATATTGTACACATACTTTAAAGAAAAGTCTACAAAAATAAAGATTTTTCCAAATACTCATTAATATATTTTAAGTATTATTTTATATACCAGCCTTTTTCTCAAATATATTTAAATTTAAAATAATTTCAATATTTCTCCATTTACATATAAAACATAACTTATATATATATATATATGTATGTATATATATATATATATTAAAACATTTCTTTTCAGTCTGTTAATAGTAAATGATCATGTTAATCATTGGTATGTAACCTAGAATAAAAACAAATGGTTTTTCATACATATAATTTTTTCATATTTCATATATATTGTCAAATCTAATATGATAACAAATTTTCCCACCATGTATATAAGATATATTTCAGTATTCGAATAGAAAATAAAATATTAAAAGCCAATAAAATCTTCATCGATTTAATTCATAAAATATTTCGTATAATACATATATATTTGCATGAAGAAATGAAGACTTTCCGAATGAAAAAAAAAATACTTCGTGTAACAGATACTAAAACTTTTCTGCAACTTCCCTTTTTAATTTTATTACAAATAATCAAAATAATCAACTGTTTTCTTCATAAATAAACCATAAGCATAATAGTTGCAAATTCTCGTAATGCAATTGATCATTTAAATGCAATATACTATTAAGCTCTTAAAATTACTATACCATTAAGAAATGCATAAAACTAAATAAAGCATATTAGACAAATGCTACTGCAAATAACACGTAATTAAATTTTGCATGAATTTGGAAGTATAGATCCTAAGAAACCAGTATGCAGAGCCACCAACTCTGACAGCAATAACAGCACTTATAGACAAGGTCATTAGATAAACAAACATTGCCTGGTACATACAGATATATGAACACTGTGAATGACATGAAGAATGTGGAAGATATCTCACATTATCCTATAGAAATGAAGCCTTCATGGCGTACGAATAAAAGATGCAGCCATGGGCTTGAACACAACGCACAACGATGAATATCTTCTTCTTTTCTTATCCCCTGGTCTGAATCAGACCAGGTCCATGACATCCTTCGCCTTCAAAGAATGGAAGACAGCTCCAGGGCTGTATAAGAGTTCACGGTTTGAAAAGCCAATGCAGTTCAGCAGGTGTTCTGGACTGGCTTCGCTAGTATTGCACGAAATGCAGGTGGGAAAGATTTGTTTGCCCTGCGAGAACCGTAGAGTCCGAAGATGGCCGGATCTGAGTCTGGACAAGGATGTCTAATCACGTCTTTCACCGTCGAAATTCAAAGATCTTCCAGGATCAGAACCACAGTACCAAGGATGAGACGGCGGAATTTTCCAAGATGAGTGGTCAAGAGCTTTACTCATGAACAAGAAAGGGAAAGGGGGACAGCTTCTGATGGTAGTAGCTACCCTGAGCACCTAAGAAAAGCAGAAGTGCTCGTTCACCTGTCTAACATTAGCTGGATAAAGTGGAATGGCCTTCACGTCTTGGGAGGCCCTACCAGGAGTAAACACTCCCGACGCACTTCGCCCATTCCATCCAGAGTCACCCCCTCACCACGATGAGGTTGTTAGACAGAACTTTAAGGGGGTTGAATATCTAATAGAACTCCATACCATATTCTAAGCGATTGTTCAATATGATTATGTCAAATGCACACTGGCAAACAACATAAGAAATTGTATAAGCATGACACTACAGACATCCAAGTTCATCATTAATCACATCAGTGAAGGCTCTCCTTACTGTAATCTAACATCAAGAGCAGTCAAAAAACACACACAAATAATCTATGCTACTGCAAACATCTTTGATTTGTCCCCAGCAGATACTTGTTACACAAATTACCTCTATCCTTGATAGAAGACATCTGAAATAGGTGTACAATGTAAAAGATACGTGGGTAACGTGTGTGTCTTTTCAGCTAATAGCTGGCCGCTGATATAATGCAGAGTGTTTTGTATGATACCCTTGAATCTATTGATTCTTTACTCCAGTCTTTCCCAAAGTGGGCGATAACACCCCCTTGTGAGCGTTTGAGACCTAGAGGGGGGCGTTAAGGGGCCCAGAAAAAAATGGGGAGTGTGGACGTGGGTCAGGGGGCGATGGTAGATTTGTAACTTGATTTACTTTATATTTTAAATTTCACTAGAATTAAAACCTACCTACAACACAATAACGAATACTTAGTTTATATTTCTACCCTGTATGATGGTATAATAACTTAAAATACTTAACATAGATTTCGTAGGATAGCACGCCCGCCCTATGCGCGTACGTTGTAAAATGACGAAAAGCATACAGCTGCGTAAATGCATGAATCGCCAAAAGTGGCAAACATTCCGGGGGAAAAATTAACTGCGGGAACCGGTGCACTTACGGACTAGCGTCTAGAGAGAAAGAAAGCGTTGAGGCTAAGTGAGGTCCTGTGTATAAGATTTAATATTTACATAGCATTAAAAGACAGCTTCTTCATATTCCACTTCAGGGTATGTCACTGTGAAGGATTTTTCTCCCTTGATATTTTGTTATTTCACAGTATTCAAATCAAGTAATCTATCATTATCTTTAAATCCCCAAAATAGATTAAAAAAAATATATAAACTTCAAACATATTTATAATTTTTTTTCATAATCCTATATAATTTAAATATGAAGTTACTTATCAAATTTAAAGTTATAAATATATTTGTTTGGTGTATAAAAACAAATCAAACAATGATTATGTATCTTGTATGAATAAACACAAAAATTCATAACACTAATTTTCATTTTATTGAAGTAATTGTCAAAAACAATAATTTATAGACAGATTAAGTGATATGAAATTGTTGAGCATTAAAACATGTATTTATAATAAAGTTAAAAAATTTATAAACTAAAAATAGAAACAAACAATTTTAAAGTTATATTATTTTAATTTTTCTCCTTTATGATTTAAAATTAATGCTAATGCTGATTTTTGGCACTCTTGTTCAGTACATCAGAGGAATTTTAAATGTGAGGACTTTTTATGCCCCTTTTTTTTGGTTTGAAGGATCTTTGAGGGGTAATGTTTTTATATGCTGGAACATTACAAACTGGTAACTTTGCCTGCACTTGAGAATTTTTTGCTGCTAGCAAAGATGGCTTTAAAGATTTTAAACTCTTTTCTAACACTTCAATTTCTTCTAAGCATGTTACAGAAGATAATAAATGGAGATACTGTTCTTTTACAGATTCTAACCGGGATTCTACAGAAATAGGATGTTTTAGGTGTGATTTGGAGAAAGTTTCCATTATAGCTTTACTTTCATTGATTGATTCATCAATGCACAATTCTTTCATTTCATTATCTGAAGGTGCTTATTTTTTGATTTCAGACATACCAAATGGCACATATTCCATTTAATACAACTGTCTAAACAGCTGCATTTGTATTCATGTATACAATAATTACAATCTGAGCATACAATTTGGCATGAAAAATCTTTCATATTTTCCTCAACAATGTAATAATCACCATTTGAAGAAGGCACAATCCAGTTATCTTCTACCTTATTGATCTCACGGTTCATTGTAGTGGAAGGTTTATGCCGTTTTCTTAAATCTCTGATTTTGCCCTGATTAAGGATAACGAGTCTATCAAAGAGTTTGTCTCTAACAAATCTCATGATCGCATGAATGGCTTTGTCTAAACGCTTGACATTTTTGCCATTTAAATAGATATATTTAATGCATCCGTTCAGTGTGCATATTATTATTTAAACCACAATGTCGTCGATAACAATATGCCCAAACAGATGGATTGTAAGCATAAAACATTTCAAAATATTTACAAAATTCCACAGTATCAGGATCAATTTTCAACAACTTTAATGTTTCTTCCAACATTATAGAGAAAGCTGTTGAGTCTGACTCTTGCATTAACATGCGAATAATTTTATATGTTTGTATTTGCTTATGTACGTCTTTAATTTTTTTAAATTTTTTCTCGATATTCTATATACATGCCAAGAGCAAATTTGAGGGGTAACCCATTTCTTGAACCCAAGCATTAAAAAAAGAATCTGCCATATCGCACAATGACATCATAACTTGATCACTCCTGTTAGATAACAGAAAAGCACATGGAAAACCTTGTCTCATGTCATCGATTACCAAAACAGTAAACAATTCAAACTCATAGCTGTTTAAACCATGTGTTCCATCAACACATATACAATCAGAAGAAAATTTCTGATATATGTTTTTTTGAGCATCATTCATAATCATTAAGACAAAAGTCTTCTTTTTTTAATGCTTTATATGTATTATCATCAGTTCTCTGAGCTTTGTAAAATAAGATGCAGTCATTTTCTGCTTTCATTTGCTGCACCCAAGCTTCAATGCTAATGTTGTCATTTTTATACTTAACAGCATCTGAATGCAAATTGAAAGAGTTCTCAATGTTATGCAAATCTTTTTTTGTAATCAGGTGTAATCTTTCATGATCTACGCCAGTCACATAATTTCTGATCTCATCTAAAATGCTATCGAATGGTATTTTAGCAGCTATCTTGGATGCTATTTGTTCTCGTTCAGTTTTGGTCAGAGTCAAGTGAACAAGATCATTTTGGTGTCCAAGATGAGTTGAAATGCATGTTATGCAGCATGTTCTTTCATCATAAAAGTTTCCATTTATTGAAGCTGGACAATAACAATTTATTTTATTACTACCTTGTAATTTCAAATGACGTAGTCCTTTACTTTTAGAAACGAAGTCACATGAACGATGGCAGATAAAGTTCACTGTTTTTTTATCAGCAGAATTATGAGACCATAAACGGCGAATCTTGTTTTTGTAGACTCTCTTATATATTTCCACAATTCAAATTCTTCAGTTGATTTGAATTTTAAAATTTCTTCAGTTAAGTCAATATTATGATCTTTCAAATGTTCTTCTATAGATCTTTTAGGTATATTATCTTTGCATTCTGGACACTTATGCAAAGCTTTTTCATATGCAACCTGATTGTGTTTCTTTTTCATGTGTTCTTTTAAATATTTCTTCATTTTGAAACTAATATTACAGATTTCACAAATGACATTTGATTCAGATTTACCTTCAATATTCTGTCTCAGGAAATTTTGGAATATTCCATCAATAGTTTCGGATGTACTTGCTAAGCAAGTGGTGTCTATGTCACTGTTTTATAAATGAAAATTTGATTCTATTCCAATATCCTATGTTTCTTCATCAGAAAAAGCTCTTAGAGTATTTTCAGAATCACTTTCTGGCCCTGAAAAGGGCCTTTTTATGGTACGAAAGACATTTCACAGCAAGAATTAGCAACTGAAATCAAGTCAAAAGTATGAACACAAATAAAGGCGCTAAACTCTGTAAAGCTCTGGACATGAGCAAAATGTCTGAATGTTTTATCTAACTGCGCATGCGTTTGTTTATTAATACCTTAACGCTTTCTTTCTCTCTAGACGCTAGTCACTTATGATGTGGTGCTCCGTAGACGCGTACTGTCCATTTTCGTTTGGAGAAACCTTCAGCGCTTTTACGCATGTGTCAGGTCTGCTTCGAGTTCATCAAAATAGGGTTGAGACAAAAGAGAAATGTTTACTTAACATGCGTGCTTCCGTACTTCTGAAAAACCGGTCTGAGGAAAAAATCCATCTGAGCGTATCGCCCCTTTTCAGAATAGAATCGTCGACAGGTGGCGGTTTTGCAATACGAAAACGGACTGTAGGTGGTAGCAATCGGCTGGTTCATCAATACTTGTCCTAACTTGCTCAGTACGATTAAGCGTCGAAAGAGATAAACGAGTTTGTCTTATTCCTGTCGGTGCTTGCTGTATTTAAATCCTATATAAAAGCTCGTAATTTTTCTTATATTTTCATTAGTGGTTTCGCGCGCTATCTTTAAGCGAGAATTTGAATTCAACACTTATTTACATATTTTTGAAAAAAAAGCCATGTCGCAACCAAAAAAGAAGAAACGGCAATACAATGCAGAATATATTAAATAAGGATTCATAGAAAATTCGACAAACCCATCTTCGCCATTGTGCCTTCTTTGTTCAAAAACATTTTCAAACAAAGCGATGAAGCCTTCAAGATCATTTAAATAAAATGCATAAAGATAAGAAGGACAAAAATGTAGCCTATTTTCAAGATCTGGAAAAGAAGCATAATGCTCAGCCAAGTGTATCGAAACTTTTTAAGACGAAACTAAGCAAGATGATGGCGGACTTCGAGCTTCAAACAATATCTCACTGTAATTGCTCAAACAGGTAAACCACACAACATCGGAGAAACGTTAATTTTGCCGGCGATAAAAGAAGTTATAACTACTGTGTTCCATAAACCAGCGACAGATATAATTCGAAAAATTCCTTTGAGCAATAATTCTGTGCAAAGATGAATTGATGAAATGGCTGAAAACATTGAAGAGTAATTGTGCAACCATCTAAAGACTAGTCAATTTTCAATTCAATTGGATGAGCCCACTTTACCAACTAATGAAGCATTATTGTTATCATACGTGAGGTTCATTAAATATGAAAAAATATGTCAAGAACTTTTACTTGCTAGAAATTTAGAGACAGACACAAAAGGAGAAACCACATTTAAAACACTGGAAAAGTTTTGTGATGAAAAAGGAATTCCCTTGAAGAATATTATATCAGCTGCTACAGATGGTGCTCCAGCTATGACAGAGTGTCAAAAAAGCTTCATGTCGTACTTAAAAAACAAAACTCCTGATATGATTGCTGTACATCGCGTTATACATCGGCAGCATTTAGTTGCTAGAAATTTAAGTGAACGACTGTTTCAATCATTACAACATGTCATCAGAGCAGTCAATAAAATCCGAAACAACTCTTTAAATGACAGATTATTTAATCAGCTTTGTGTTGCTAATGATGAAGATTTCAACAGATTGATCTTTCACACAGAAGTGGGTTGGCTATCAAAAGGAAATTATCTGACTCGTTTTTACAATCTGTTTGACTCTGTCATAGAGTTCTTGGAAAACAAAGACACAGCATTGCGCGAAAACCTCATCACATCAAAGAATGATATCGCATACCGGACAGAACTTTATACATTGTTTAATGATATGAATCTCCATCTTCAAGGCGATGACTTGAACTTAATAAAAACAAAAAATATCGTCACTGCTTTCGTAGCCAAGCTGCTCTTACACAAGAAGAATATCGGCAGACGTGAGTTCCACAATTTTCTCAATTTATCAGTATCCTGCAACAACGACGACTTGCTCGTCTACTGCAAACATTTGGAAAACCTTCACAGTGATTTAATTGAAAGATTCCAGGACATTTTGAAATTGGAAATACCAGACTGGGTGTTAGATCCTTTTTCAAATGTCAACATAACAATATCACCCCAGCTGGAAGAACTTATAGAACTGTCAACGAACGAGGAAATAAAAATCGAATTTAAAAATGGCTACCAACAATTTTGGCTACAAAAGTCAACTCCGCAGTTGTACCCAGGATTGTGGTCGATCGTTCAACACATTTTGATATCATTCCCATCTTCATATTTCTGTGAACGTGGATTTAGCGCTGTGACAACGCTGCTTACTAAAAAGAGAAATCATTTTCAAGTTACCAAACGCGGCGACTTACGACTGTTTTTGAGTAAAATCGAACCTGATATCAACAAACTTGTTGAAAAATCATCAAATTCATCCATCCCATTAGATTAGTTTAAAAACTAAAATTGATTACCCATCTATATTGTTTCTGTTGTTGTGTTGTTGCTTATGACACTTGGACAAGCCAAGCTCGCTATGCCTTTGGCTGTGCGAATTAAGTCAATAGAGAGCGTCTTTCGTTTTGGATCAGAGCATCACGAAGGTGAAAGTACGACTTTGCTCTTTTTTAAGGTGCCTTTTCTTCTTGATCAAATAAGTTTACAGGCGAAACTTTGTTCTTCTTCCTCAAATACTCTTTTAATTTGATTTAAATATATTATTAATAGTATAAAGTTGCGTTTTAATTGCTCTCACTGGTAAATATTTCTAGATTAGAAAGTAAGTTTAAACACCAGAACCGACTAATATAAGCACACAATAACTAAATTAATTAAAGTAATGAAATTGTGGTTTTTAAGTTTTAAGAGTGCATAAAAAATGGGGGGGTGAAAAATAATTGATTTTCAAAGGGGGCGGTAGAAGAAATAAGTTTGAGAAACACTGCTATACTCAGTAGACAATCATGGATCCTATGAAAGCAGTAATACTGCGATTCTATAAACTGAAATCACCATGAAGCAATTCGACCTTTATCAAATTCAGAAACATGTTGTAAGCGCTTTTCTCTCTCACAAGAAGCATCGAACAACTTTTCACCAGGCCAAATATCTTTCAGTGCAATTTGCTCAAGAGAAATATGCAGTACTGTTTCTTCATTTAAATACATTCTAGTGTACACAAATCCCTTAGAAAGTTAATCATTTGCATAACACACATCTTAGCAATGCATAAATTTCATGAGTGTTGTACAGCAATTTTAATATCAAGCAGTGTATGTTTAAATGACATATTAAAAAGTCACATTACATTTATTTGATTTCACTGAACAAATTGTGTTATTTTCATTTTTAATGAGCAGCTATTATTTTTAATTAATCTAAGTTTTTAACATTTAAAACCATTCAAATTTTATAAAAATTTCCTAGAAATGCAGCTTACTTATCCTAATGATAAATAACCATTGCATAAATGACACAAATAATGTAAAAGAGAATATGCATAAGTACAAGATAAACAAAGTAAAATTTATGTGTGTGTTACAAAATTAATTGATCAGTATAATCAAACTAATATGCAATAATCCAGAACTCATGAAGCACAAATAACAAGGATAAATTTCCAATACAAAAAAAATTACAGAATTTTTGGATACAATCCATTTTAAACACTTTTATAATAAAATACTATTTTACTTCTGCAAAAATGCAAAACATTTTTTGAAACAAAACACAAAAATAAAGGGAAAAAATTTTCATAAGACTAATTATAGGTGCTTTACATTGTCATTTAATTTTATTATTTTAAGAAATCCCTTTAATTATTACCTTTTCTGCTTAAACCTTTTTAAACTATAAACTGCTCTAACCCAAATTTTTACACTTAATTTTTCGAGATTAAAATTTTCAAACCCCATAGATTGATTGATAAAAAATCAAAATAATCTTAGAATAACATAAGAAAATTTAAATAAAAATGTGGCACTTTGTATTATTATTTATTACAGAAACATTTTGGAATCATGCTTCTTATACTTGAATAAATTTACCACGTCTTAATATCAAAATTTCAATTTAAAATTTTTTGTTATAATCTTTCATAAAATAAAAGAAAATCTTTAATTGACCTTTATTTTCAACTGCCTAGACGATTTTTAAGAAACTACAGTTAAATTAACTACAATTTGTAAAATTTGTAACATGAGTACTTATTGTTTTAATAACAATCAACTTGAATTTTCTATTAACACAAATAGAAAAGAAAAACAGAAGAGAAAAACAATTTCTATTATTTTTATCAGAAATTTAGGAATTAAAAATACACAAAAAAACCTATAATACATTACAACTTAACAAATTCTTTAACTATTTTCTATTATATAAAAATATTAAAAGTAGCTTTTCACTCAGAACTAATTAACTAAATTTTGTAAGACATCAATAGAGTTTCTTACAAATTTATATATAAACAGCTTAATGTGCTATGATAATTATGATAGATAAGAACTTTTCTGAAAACAGAGAAAGCAATAAATAGGTGATAAATAATTTTGGAAAGTTGACGGATAGGTCACAATAGGCATTTATAGAAGTTTCCATGATATACATTCAATATATTTTCTGTGAAAAAATATATGTTTAAAATTTTTGTGTAAGAAATATATAATTAAATAATATATTAGAAGAATATTGCTTTGCTAAATTACAATTAATTTTATTTACAATATACATAAAGTAAAAGGTACATAGCTATTTTTTAAATATAAGCATCAAAGATTGAATTTTGGTAAATATTGTTGCTTAACTTCTTCTCTCTCTTCAGGAAGTGGAATATGAGGCTTAAGTCCTTTTCTTTTACGATCTTTTTTAACATAATTCTAAAAAATTAAGAATTAAGTAAATAGTTTATATTTAATATTTAAGTACAATTTCCTAATAATTGAAAATAACATGCCTTTATATGAGTATAAAATATATTACACTTTTTAAATATTAAAATTTCTTCATTATTTTTAAGAAATAATCTCAAAAAATTTTTAATAACAATTATTTAAAAATTAAATTTTTTCTATTATCAAAAAATATTTAATCAATTGAAATTAATTTTACAAACTTAAACCTCACAAAGCATAATAAAATCCTAAAAAAACTGCTAATCTTAATCTGTTTTCCATTTAAAACTAGCTAGTTTTTTCTTAATAAAAGTGTAAACTATTTTTAAGATAATTATTCTTATAGACAGTTGATAAAAAATATTAACTTAAAAAAGAAATTTATTAAATAAAATAAAAACTACATTCTGATCAATTTTATATTTTTACATAGAAAAATTACTTGGATTACTTTCAAATATTATTTGAAATTAAAATATAAGAAACAAATTTATAATATTAATTTATAGAAAAAGATTGCATTTTAGGAACATTATAAACTTAAAGTAAGAACATGCTACCAAACTTATATGAAAATTATAAAATATAGAATCAATATTTTATATAATGAAAAATTTAAGTAATAAATTCCTGAAAAAAATTATATTCAAGAAATATCTTGTACATTAACAAAAATCTATATAAACAGTAAATAAAAATAAAATCCATACAAAACATAATTTACTATAATTTTAATTTTAATAATAAAACTATAATTTTAAACAGTAAAAATATAGTAGCCTTTTAACAATATATATTATGATATTTTAGATATTTATAAAACATTAAAATCACATGAAATTATAAGTAAAAAATAGAAAATTTCCAACTATTTGTTTGATATTTTCTACTCTTTACTTATAATTTCTTTGCATTTTTGTTGCAAACAAATCTGAATCATATTTATTTTTCATATCAAAAATAGAATTAAAAGTAATGAAAATGTATTAATTTAATATAAAAAATGGAGAAACTCTATGGAAACTTAAAACTTAGCATGAATCACATTTTAAATAACACTAAATGACAAAAAATTATTTATAATATACAAAAAAATTTTGTTTGCTTTAAATATAGAGTTTATAGCTTTCAAATTCTAACACCACTTTGATATTAAAAAGCTTTCCATTTTATTTAACACATTAAATTTAATCAGATCTTCATTTTAAAACAAAGTTAAGATAAAAATTTATTGAAGGAAAGATTTTAATAAATCACACATTTAAATTTTTGAAAAAATCAGCCAGATTTTAATTATGTTGTTTCATTATATCACATTGTGGTGTTTTTTTAATTTAATTGCAATAATATGTTCTTGAAAATGTTCCTGACTTTTAGAATTCAATCTATTTGATATTCAACACGATAAAGACATTTAAAAATGTTATATTTCAGAGATACAACTATTTTCAACATTAGTCAGCTTGCTTTATCTAAAAAAATATCCAAAACATTTATTAATTTATTTTATTATATAACCACATTTCTGCACCAAATAAAACTAAAAAAAAATGCTTTCTGATGTTATTTCACATTTTTTCAGAAAAGATAGTAGAATATTAGTCTTACTCATCAACAGCACTCCTTCTGCCTAATTGCATCCAAACTGTGTTAAAACAGTTTTCTTTTCTCTTACCACTTTTTCCCCTTAACTAAGACTTCATGCCTAGCATGTTTGAAATTGACAATGGAAGTAGCCATTTTATTAAGTTATCATAAACCAAACAACTCTCAAATACAGTAATTTCAAAATTCTTTTTTAAGTTCTGCAATTGTCTTTGGCATCTCTTTCCCCTATTCTTATTCACAGTTAACAGCTGTGCAATCAAGGAAAGTATATTTATGCATATCAAGGAAAGAGCATTAATTTCTGAAGAAAAATATTAACTTTATAAGCTCTTTCATTTTTTCAGACAGGAATATAATTTTACATTGACTAAAACATACATTGAATAGATAACCTGAGTTAGAATTTGATTCTAGCTTGTATATTTTGATTCCAAATATTGTGTATTTAAATAGAATAAATGCATAAAATGAAATCAATTTGTATCAATGATCTTTTTATCGATACTGTAGATTATAGTCTTTGGTTAACTTATAAATTACAATCAATCTATCATTTAAAAATCAAATATATATTATTTTTATTTTATTGTTATTTTTTATTTGTCTCCTTCAAAAATTACAAAAGAGTTTTCAATCATATCTAATTTATACAGAATCAAAAGATTTATACTGAAAATTATTGTAATTTTTATTTTTACCCAATTTTTATTGCTTTTATAATTTTAAACTCTTGTAATTTTTATAAAATAGAAATACAAATGTTAATTTCCATAAATGAAATACACACTTTTCATTCAGAAATAAATAATTACGCCTATAATGAAAAACTTTTCAAAAATTTAAAACAAGTTTTTGACTTGTAGCAAGCCTAGCATTGTTAAATATTATTTATTCATTTTTACTATGTTGCCTCAGCATAATATCAGTGTAAAAAATTTGATTAAACATATATCGATTAAAATCCTTAACAAGATAAAGTTAATGCAATAAACAAATAAAATAAGACATAGAATGTGAATTTTCAATTATAAATAAAAGAACATCAAACAAGAATATTTAATCAATCAATTTAACATAATATAAATAATTACAAGAACAATAAACAGTTACAATGAAATTATTTCTGTAAAACACTATATGTTATAATTTACAAATTTGCAGCTAAAAATTTGCTAATCTGATAGAAATGATATTTGCACTGTTATCTAAATATTCTTTCAAGTTTCGAAATTTTTTGCTGAGATGGTTAAATAACATTCAAGTACAATATTACATGAGTTACAGATTATTAATTATTTGCATAGTTGACAATTTAAAAAAAATATTATATTTATGTTATAATGTATAAATAAACCAAATGTGTTTTGAATTTTTTTAAAAAAAATCTTAGTTTTAATATATACTATTATATAAAAAATAAGAATTTTTTAAATTCAAAACACTGTAAACATTTTATAATTTAAAAAAAAAATCTGAACAAAGGTAATGCAGTGTTGATAAAAATGTTCAAAAATCAGATATATGTATAGAATAGAATAAACACACTAATATATTAAAGTAACTATCTATTTTATGCATAACAAAGCAACTAATTTCTCAAGATAAATTTTTTTTAACAATATTAGTTTTTGATAATTGATTATTACCAATTATTACCATTGATTAATTACAAATAAATATATTTTTAATGTGCTATGAAAACCATCTAATTTCAAAGTCAATTATTTTATTTAATCCATTAAATTTTCAATATTGAATTCAGAAATAGCATCTCAATCATATTAAAAAAATTAAAGAATATTTTTGAAAGAATCATTATTTTATCTAAATTTTTAAGTAAAAGTAAATTTAGAGTAAAATAGTAGAAAAATTATTAAAATACTTCAATTATTGTTAAAAACTGAAGTTAGTAAATTTTTAAATGAATTGTACTACTTAAATATTTATAATTATAATAAAGCAACAAATATTTTTAATATTAAGAAAGCACAAATAATGTATTATTATTTTTCATATAATTCCAAATAAAATTAATATATTTCTGAATAAAAATATCAAATTTATCAAAACCCTATAACTTTGCATATTTTTAATTTCAAACAAAAAGCAAAACACACAAAAAGAACTTTTGTTGAAGAAAATTTTCTATGTTTATTCACTGCCAAGTTAATTTGGAATCTAAGTTTTCAAAATAAATGTCATTTATGTTACTGATTTAGCTTTATTGGCCAGTTCTTCACCCATGGTAGGTTTTGTTATATTAAATGGGTTTTTTTTTTTTTTTAACTGCCTGGCTAATTAGAAATCTAAGTCCAAAGGAGTTAAAGAAACATCTATTTTCATAAAAATGGATCTCATTTACATTATTTATTTAGCTACATTGCCTGGTTCTTACTCTATACTAGGCAGCATTGCATCTGATGTTTTATAATATTGGTGGCACAACCCAGTTAGTAAGAAACCTGAGTTTTCATATAATGTATGTTATTGATTTAGATTTCTAGTGCAATTGTTAATACATCCTTAATATTGATATATATGGTGCATTTTTAAGGCATTTGTATTTTTCTTTGTATTTAGAAAGAAATATAAAAAAAATTATCTATTGAAAAAGTATAAATAGTAGTATTGATATTCAGATTTAATTTAAATGCATTAATACATAATTTTTGTAAAATAAATGAAATTAAGTTTTTAGTGTTTAGTTTTGCAGTATTTCTGTAATAAGGAAATATTTGAAATCAAAAATGAAGCCCTGTGGCTTAGTGGTAGCATTTCAGGCTCCTAAGGCACAGGTCCGAGGTCTGATCCTCGGGCAGGGCAAGGTCGACTCAGCCTTTCATCCCTTCAGTGGGTTGATAAACTAAGTACCGAACATGCTAGGGAAATAAACTTTGGGGGTTTTGCGTTAGGCTGACCACCTGATCAGGACATATGCTTCGCACCCCAGGGGCTCTCAATCAGGAAAACAGAAATGGACACTGTAAGACTTGGACCACATGGGCTGTCATGCCAAAGAGTTCAGAGAGAAATCAAAAATAATGCAAGGTTGTGATATTCAATGTTTGAGATTAAGTGCAACCAGGATTTTGAAAGTCAGATACTGTGCAATGTGACAAAATTTAAATTGCCCAGATAACTGTGAAGCACTCTTATCACAGCAACTGGAAACTGCACCAAACCCATACTGATTCATAGTATTATATCAAATAATGAAACAAAAATTAATTTAAAAACATTTTGTTTGTATTAATAGTTTCATATATATTGCTTTTATTCCTGTTTTTAATAAAATAATTTTAAGAACATATGAAAAATAATTACAGAAATATCAATTTTGAAGTTAGCAATATTTCAGTTTAAAATGAAAGCCAGTTAACACATATAGTGAAAAAATGAATACATTTTTAAAAGATTTCATTTAAATTAATTAAAAGAACATTTAAAATAAAAAAATAATAATGTAATTATCAATAAAATAATAAAAAATTCTGAATCATAATCTAAGTTTCTAATGTAATAACTTACCCAAAAAGCTTTACAATTTACATAATTTGTAAAATAGGTCTCACATTTATCTCGATCATAATAGTTTTTATCTAAGCAAGATAGCGACAAGTCATGTTCCTAAAAAATATTTGAGCATTACAAATGTATAAATATAGAAATAAATTATTATTCATGCAAAATAAATTATAAAAAATTTGAAGTCAACCAATGGTAATAATATATAAATATAATGATAAAATTCTTTGCAGATTTCTCTTTAAAAAAAGAATATTTTTCTTTTAGAATATTTTTCAGAATTGTTTTGGACCAAGATGATTTAGCTTTTTTTATGATACTCATCTTTTTTACATCAATCAAAAGTGCTAGTAAATAAAAGACCTCAAATTTTCCAATATAATATTAAATCACTGATACGACTAATAAAAAAAAATAGATTCTTTAATCACTACATTTTTAAAAATCACAGAAAAGTATTATTCACAAGTTGTAAGTTAAAGAAGTTTTGTAAATTTTAATGAACCATTTTATTATATTAGCTGTATTCCATACTTATATCTCTCCTCCATAATTTTTCAATTGATAATAAGCTTAAATGACTTGCTCATTTATTTTTCGGAATAAAAGAAAAAAAGGAAGAAAACTGTTTTGGATAGTATTTTCAAATATTGAAATCAGATTAATCACATTAGTCAGATAATTTGCATATATATATAACATAAACATTCACACAAATATCAAATATAAAGGATCTTAAATTAAAAGACATTAAACAGTGTTCACTGTTTATATCTAAAGATTGGTGACCAAGAGAACACAGAAAAAAAATTACATATGTATATTTCTAAGAAAAATTACTTTCTATAAATTGGTTCTGGATATCTGCTTCAAGATCAAGTGAATCTCACCACCTTGTGCCAAATGAATCAAATCGATAGATTACTAAGCCAGAATGGATACTTTTGTATGAATTTTAATACACCCCTTAGCATCAACTATTCTGTGACAAGTTCCAATTTATACAGAATTTAATTAGAATTTTTGTAATCCTTAAATATTATGAGGTGTCATTTATTTTTAATATTTAGAAATGCATTTTAAAGTTTTAGGTAAAACTTAAAGCTATTTCTGTAAATTTGAAGTTTGAACTTTAGTTTAATAGGAATTTTTTTCAAGTAAATTCTTTTGTAAACTTATGAAACTTATGTAAACACTTTGAAAATTCACATTTCGAAATCTTATGTGTTGCATATGAGAGGTATCTCTTTCATTTTGAAGGATGAGAAAAGAAAGTGTTTGATGTATAAAAGGAAGGTTTATTGAGAATATAACAAATAGGGAGTACTTTTGTTTATATATAGTAAATGATTCAAAATTATAATTTTAAATATTAAATTATTTTTTATTCAATACAATCTAGGAATATTATAGCGGGACAGGTGCCGTATAATCAATGCACCAAATTCTGAGATTGGCGAGTTTTTGGCGGATATTCATTTGTATCTGATAACCTGATTATTATTATGTCATACAGATGAAGACCAATAAGAATTAAGGTGAAAATTCAGTTTTAACAACCCTAGTGTTTACGTCATCTCGACGAAATTTAGAACATTTTGTTCAATTTCAGCATTTTACTAGGAATTTTTGCGAGTTAACTTCGTAAGATTTTTTTAGTGTGTTTTACAATTTGCTTGACATTTTGGATACTTAAATTCCAGGTTGTATTGCTCTTTTTCATTACTTTAAAAATTTAAATTGAATTTAAAGGTACTGTTTAAAATTGTGTCAACACATTCTTTCTTTAGTTTATGTATGGCATTCTTATAATTTATATTATTACTATAAAATACTATATAATTTGTATATACATTTTTAAAATTATAGTTTCTGTATTTAATTTCTTAAAGATATTCTATTTAACAGTTTAATTTGTACTTAATAATTTATGTTTATTCTTTTGCGAATGTTGCTTTATTTTTCATTATTGTTCGTGTTCGGATTCTTCAGGAATTTTCGTTAGGATTCATATTCTGATTTTCTTAAAACTGATATTTACTTTTTCGAAGTTCCCATATTTTCCTTATTCGCATTTGTTTCAGAAGTAATTTTGGAAATGAATAAAATATTGAAAAACGATTAAAACAATTTTATTACGTCACAATTATAACATATTCATGCGGCATTACGTCACAATGACGTCATCTTGGCAACATTTCATTGTTACCAAAAAAACTCAGAATTTATAACCATGGATTACACGAAACCTGTGCCTATTATAGCATTTCTATTAAATTATAACAGCTATCATGTAACTATATTACAATAATGCATGCAAAACTACTTGATCAATTAAAAGTTGGATATTTTGATGACTCATATTGCTTATGTTATTGATATAAAACTATTGCTAAGGTGTTCACTTAAGTCAGTTGGTCAATATAGGTTTCTTTAAAAGTGTTTGATTTATTAAGCACTTAATTATTGTGGATTGTAATTTAATTCCTGATTTAGCTTTATTATTCAATTGTTGTAGTAGCCTATGCTTTAGGATGCCTCTTGGTTTCTATCCAATTTGGCACCAATTGAATATGTTGATGAATTTATGATAAAAAAAATTCAAATTATGTGTGTATCACTAGTTAGTGTTTTTAGCACCACTTTGTTCCAACAAACACTTTTAATAAAAAGGAAATTGCCAATTTTTGCCAAGGAAAACCCAAAATTTAGTTTGTCAACCAATGGGGACACCATTGGCTGATTAATTAAATACTAAGCAACTGTAAAAATCGATTAAATTCACATTACTGATTTAGATTTGTAGCTTGATTGTTGAATCCTAGTTGGAAGCACTGCATAAGATATATTATTTAAGTATGCACCCTTAACTGATAACTAAAACAAAATATTTTAAACTCAGCTGTGTGTCAATGGTCAAACACGAATAGCAGCAATTTTTTTTCTTCAAATTTGTGTTTAATATATATTTTTATAAAATATATGAAATTAAATAGCTAGAATTCAATCAGAAAGACTGTCTATTTTATGTAAATGAAGATAATATTTGAAATCGAAAATTTTGTAAAATATTTCAATTACGATTAGCGATAAAATTGTAGAGCTTGGTACGAATTTTGAAAGTCGAGCAAATTTGCACGTAACATGATTTTAAATATTAAATTCTAATAATTTTATTTATTTTAAGTGATCACAAATAAAATTACTTATATCGGTTCTATTCGATTTTTATATTATTCTACCTTTAGTACCTTCATTTTCAAACTATTGAGTTTTAAAATGAGATCATTAATCTTATGTGACAAAAGCCAGCTATTACTTGTCAAAAATTCTCATTTTTATTTCATTTTACTATAGACTACCTTATGACAAGGATTCAATCTTTCAGTTCTTTCATGAAATTTACGACTAACTTCTTGTTTGTCTTCTGAATTTGAAAAACTCCGAGGTTTTGACATATTTCTCTGCTTATTAGGATTAAATTTAAATTGTACAGTAAAATTTGACCATAAAATTCAATATTTCCAAATCATTGTTAATCCTTAATGTTGTATCTTTGTTTACAAACATTGCAAACTAGCTTACAGATTCAGAAAAGAGATCTTTATATTTTAAATTAAATTATAAAATAAAATATACAGCAATAAATAGCTAAAAAATTATTTTCTTATTTTAATTGTAAACGAGGAAGATAAATGTGAGTATAATTTAAATTTATAGATATTTTGATATTAGTTTAAACTCACTTTATTGAAAATGTATAAAATATGGCAACAACACTTTCATGAAAGCGACCTCTAATGGGAAAAAAAATTATCTGCAAAAAAAATTTTAATTTTTCTTTTTATCTTAAAAATCTATTATTTCAATATAATTTAAATTTATTTCCTTAACAATTATTTAGATTAGAAATAATTATGTGTAATTGTAATGTTTCTAAGACATTTTAGAATTTTGATTTCTTACCATCATATAGCAGCTTGGCATTCGTCACATGGCATGGACGACGATGAAGGATGTGTTCTAATGTGCGGAGGTAATTTTGTTAATTAACAATTGATCATTTTATTTTAAGTATCTAAAAATGTGCCTTATTAACGTATAAAGTCATCATGCACATATATATTTGAGTTCCACATTGCTTATCTGCTGAATTTGCTGGGATATAATTAAAATAATTCTCTTCATGTGTCTCTAACTAAGGGATGTTCCAATATTGGCGCGGACGATTTTGATTGAATTTCATCTTTTATTCATTTAAGCCAGATTAAATTAATATATTTCTATAAAGATTAATTATAAACCAAGTGCAGCTTTTTGGTAATTGCTAATTAGCTTAGTAATTCTCAGGATTCATTTAATTTATTTTAAAATGCAATAGATAATATATCTGAATGACATAAGATTCTGTTATATTCATATATTTAATATAATATCAACCAAAAACTACGATTAAAGTTTCTTTCCAGTTAGTTTTTTTTTTTGTATACTCCCGTGTTTTCAAAGTATTTGGTAAGAATTAAGGAGCAGTTTCTTTTTTTTTTTATGACCCGTTGACACCCATACCGCAAAAGTTTGTTTACCAACAAAACTTGTTTATTTAGAACTTTTCTGCTTTCGCTTTTGTTTCTTGTTTTTGGTTTTTATATTTCAATCAATATCTCAAATTTTAATGTAAACCAATAGTATGGAAGCAAAAAGGGAATACATTTTTAGAGGTACGTTTAATATCTGTAGAATTTATACGTCCTTCAGTCAACAAGTGTGTTTATTTTATGGAACATGAATTTTACATAATGGTATTAAATCATCTAAAGGTATGTAAGGCAGTTTTTTGTCTATATTTTTTAAGTATTTAATAATTTGAATATGATCTACTTTGAAATTTTTTTTTATTTGTATCTTTTTTAAATAGAATTATTGAAATCTATCGTTATACTTACTTTTATTGTTAAATTATTTTCTTTGGTAAATTCTTTTAATATTTTTAAAAGAAACTTCTATATAGAAGTTATACTGTATTTGTCAAGTAAGATGTTATTTCAAAATTTTAATTCTGTAATGTAATGATTATTTCCATGTGTTAATTATTTTTTAAATATGAATTCTGAATAAGTTCCATAATTAGAGAATTCAATTTTATGTTAGATTATCAGTTATTGGTATTTGTTATTACGATAAATGAGGTGTAGATGAATTAAATATTAGTTAAATTATTATTATATTAAATCTTTAAGTTTTAATTAAAAAAATTTTTATATAAATCATTTAGAAAATGATATTTGTATTTGGTTTGCAAGGCAAGACTTTTTGGTTTTATTTATCATTAATCTGTAAAGAGAATGAAGCAAGATATATTAAGATTGAAGTATTATAAAATTTTAAAATAATGTTAATTCGATAAAATTTTAATTATTGAGCCTTTAAATAAGTGATAAGTAAAATAAAAATAAATTAGAACCATTATAATGGGGTATAAAATATAGAATAAATGTAAAAAAAAATTGTATGTTTATGATGTCAATGAATAATATAAAACTAACTGTAAAATCAATTTCTTTATTTTAATAAAATTTTAATTTAAAAAAAAGAGAATTTCATAAACTATAATTTCAGTTTAAAAGAAATTTTTTTATGTAATAAAGACTAGTAATTATTTTTATAAAATATTTTCTATTTTGTCAGATTAATTCTGATTTATAGCCCTTTTAAAAATAATAGTTTTCAAGTGGAACAATTAATTAATTTTGAGTATCTGCATAATAAATTAAAAATCTGTTTTAAATCTTAAAACCCGCAGTCAAATAAGTCCTCATGTTTGAAAGTAATATAAAGCATCAGTCCACTGAACTACTACAATCTATATGATTTGAGACAAAAATTTATTTCCTTAATATTTAAATATGTATTATTTGTTTTTCTCATTGTATTCAATCAAAAAATATAATCAGCATATTGTCTGAGTGATCTTGATTTGCAAAAAAATTTTAATTAATTGAAATATTTAGTTTTACTTTTTTTATTTTTGAAGCAGATGCAAGTTTTTAAATGGTTTTATTCTGTTTTCATAAATGTTTAAGTAAAAGCTACACAGTTTTTATTTTGAGCTATTATTACAGCATTCAAGAAGAGAAATCTACTTAATGTTTAACAAAATTTTATTTTCTTATATTTGCAAAGTGTTTTTCAAAGTATTTCTTAATAATATAATAGTAACAAATTCTAATAAATTCAGTTTGTGCTATGTAATTTTATATTCATTTCAAATTCATCATTGTGTTCAACAAATCTCTTATCAAACTAGTTGCTGAGTAATGTCTTCTGCTGTTAAACTTGGCAGTTGATGAATTTTATTCCTGTTTTGTATGTAAATAATTGTAGTAAAGTGTTATAGGGAAAGACACCTAGATTTGAGAATAGTCGGAAATCGCTTTAATTTAATCATGATTTTAGCTTGACCATTTTATATAAAAAAGCACTTAATCAACCTAAAAATTTATTGGCAAATCACTATTAGATTAGAATTTTTCTAACAAATTTATATTTTCTAAAATTTTATAATCAAGTTTTTCAATTTCTATCTAAAATGCATATTTGTCTTGCTAATCATATATAAATATGTTTTATCTACTTTACACAAAATCATTATTATCTTGTAATAGACTATTTTCTGGCGAAATTTATCATCCAGACTTTTGTCTCCATTTAGCACTTTTTTCCATGGATAAGAGACAACATAGGTTGTTTTAATATATTCATATCCAACCAATGAAAGAATTATATTGACATATTTCTAAATTTATTTGAAATTTCTCATTTTATCATTTTTAAATATGATTGATTTGAAAAAAGAATAGGAAATGGTGTATTTAATTTTTTTAGTTTTAGAATGTTTATAAAAATTTGTAAATAAGTCAACTGAATGGTCTTCACTCTTGCCTTTGGTTCAATAGTTCATTGGTTCAAAGCTCACCTTGGTCGTGCAGGTTTGTAGTGTCCCGAAATGCACTTTCAACCATAGGCCCCTGTCTAATTAGCCCTTGTGTGTTATAAAAGACCATAGAGGAAGAAACTAATCAAATAAGTCTTTATATACTGTATTAATTTAATAATGAATATTCTGTCGATAGTTAATTTTTAGTCATGTAATTTAAACCACACAAATAAACTTGCTTACAAAACATTTTTATTAATTATTTTTATCTATTACTTGTGTTAAGTGAATTTATTGATTATTAACTATGAATTTATTTATTGATTATTAACTATTGATTTACATTGAAAATCACATATAGCTATATCTTTATTTTTTTTTTAATTTATTAAATTGAAATATTTTACAAAGCTTACATTTCAAAGTCAGTCAAGTCCTTTTTTTAATTAAATGCATACTATTGTATATTCATGTTATAGTACATCTTTAAATATTAAATTTAAAATTTTTGTTAATTTGTAAAAAAATTGATTTTTATCATTTACTCTGATTATATATACATATTCTAATATCTTAGATAGATATATAATTTTAAGTTGCTTTTCTAATTTTTTTGAATTTTGTCCTCAATTTTGAAATGCTATTGGGGAAAATGGTTAGTATTAAAGTATTCTATTGAAATAAAAATTATTTTAATAAGAGGTTGAAAAGTTATCCTTAAAAAAATAAAATTTGATTAAAGATATCAATGTCTAACCAGAATATTAATTTTAAAAAATTTTTAAGGTAGTTTTTAAAATTCCATATGCACTTGAAGCTTGTGTCTGTATTACTTATGAATATAATATTTATCTAATTATTTTGATTCAAAATATATTTTATATTTGTCATTTGTTCGCATAACATTTCTGTCAAGCTCAGAATTCAACCATCACAATAAATGTGTAGAAAATTTACATGATAGTGTATTAATGAAGTACAAGTGTAGAATTGCCATATAATATTAGTTTTGCTGATATTTTTTGTAATGCTTTAAATTTTTATAAGTTATCTCAGACTATAATTTTAATATTTGAATCTATTTAATCTTGAGCTTTGTGGATCAAAAATATCCTAATGGAGCAATAATTCAAAATAGGATTGAATGTTAGACTTTTTAAAAATTTATGCTGAATTTATTAATAGGTAATTTTTTACTTAAAACTTTTTGATAATGACATTATAATCTACAATTTTATTTTCTTTATGTCAGCATTGATTTCATTTTCCTCAAATATACCTTAAAAAAAATCTGAAAAATCATTAAAATTTCAGTTTTCTTTTCTCAAGATTCTACGAGTTCATATTGCTGTAATTTACTTATTAAGGAATAATAGATTTGTATTTTTATCATGTTTTATTATAACAAATATTTTGTGAACAAAGAAAGTAAGTTTAAAATATCAAAAGATGTAACTTATTTGATTCAACCAAAAAAATTAATTGAACAAAGAAAAAGATAATTTATGATGCTTTAATTATAAGAAACAGAATCATGTTCTTTTTCACCTTTGCTCCAATATGAACTGAAAGTAAATTAATATAAAACAGATCTTAATTCTAAAAAAAATTACTTTAGTTCCATTTGTTTTTTTGAATTTGTTAAAAAAAATAAAGAACAATAAATCATTTTTCAAATATACTTTTTGAAAGAATAGCTTGGATATTGTCAAATTTTGAATTGTTTTGCATTTTTTTAATGTGATGTTTAGTTACTTTGTGGAAAAACTTGTAGATAATATTTAAAACATTTCCAATGATAGGTATATAAGGAAATGGATATTATCTTAAAAATATTATTTTAGTAAAATTTTAATTGCCATACCTGTTAGAGCAAATATTTTCCATTTAATGCTATATAATCTACTGAATCAAAATTAAATTTCTCTAACTTGTATATTTCATCAACACAAGTGGGAAATTCATAAAACCTATCATTTCAAAACTTTTCCTGATTTGTTTGATTTAAATATATTTACTACCATTTTTATACTGTGATACAAAAAATGCTTACACTTATAAAATGTTCTTACTTTATAAATCCCTATTATACCTGCCAGTTTTTACAAAAATGTATCGTTCTTACAGTTTTATAAGAAAGATTTTTTCTCGCAAATCCGAAAATAGTGATTTATCTCTGAAAAAGCCCTTTTAAAATAACTTCTCTTCGAATATTTGCACTAAATTTCTTTTGCATAGTGATCTTTAGGAAAATTTAGAGATAGTAAAAAATTCCTTCTATATCAAATTCAGTATTGATGTTTTAATAAGTTACAAAACAGTTTTCAACATTTCAATTTGAAACTTTCAAACGATATGGATACGACAAATGTCTTAATTGGTTTTATGAAATTAATAATGGAAAATAGTTAAATGAATTAGGGCAAATTTGTAAAATTTTACATATCTTACTTGCTATACTTCTTAGTGCTTTAGAAAGGAAGCAACTATTTAGTCAAAAACTGAACAGTTTTTTTCTACGAATCTTGAAAATTTTCTGATTGTGAATTCTTTCCTAATTAAAGAAAAACAAATAACTTCTAAATAAAATTAAAATTTTATACATAATATATTAAATATATGTTACTTTTTTTTTCTTTTATGTACAGAATTTTTGTTTGTTATAAATTTTAAAAAATTTCGTATTATATAACTATGTTGTGAATACTTTGAAATATTCACGCCATATGCATGTATTTAAAGTAATCTTTTCGTTAATGTTAGTATTTATTAGTCTTATGAAATTTGCTCTTCTTTTTTCAAAAAGTGCATTATTATTTATGACTTAGAATTCAAATTTTAAGTCAGTATTATAGAAAGTATAACACAAAAATTTTTTATTAAATAAAATATTGTATAATTGTTAATTTCTATATTTTTTGAGCATATTAAAATAGATTTTATTAAAAGATAGTTATCTTCTAAATGTTAAACATTTGCATTTATTAGGAGGTTAAATTATATTATGTTATTGAATAAATATATATATATATATATGTATATATATATATATATATATAAAAGTTATAATATCCTATCCTCTTATATATATATAATATGTATATAATATAATATGTATGTATTTTTATTTCTACAATCAAATAAATTGGTTTTCACATAAAAAGGGTGTTATTTACTTTTAAATTAATTGAAAAAATATGAATTGCAATTAATAAAAAAAACATATTAGTTAGGTTTCTTACTATTTTTAACTAGGAGGAATTATTTTAGAGATTATTTTCCAAATGTAGATCCTCCTGTTTGCTATCTTAAATAGCCTTTTCTCTACTTGCTTTTGTTCTCGCGTGTCTCCCCATAAACAAACAAGCATACTCTTCTAAGTCATACAATATATTTTTATATTGAATTGCTGCATAAGTTAACTGATGTACTAAAGATAAAATTTTCCATAAAGAATTTTAAGGTTTGTAATTTTTTAGCTTTTAATTAGGCTGTTGAGAATTTAAGAAAAAATGTAATATATAGAGTAAATATAAACCATGTAGACATTTTTTATACAAAAATTATGCATTATCCCATTTAATTTTTCCATTGTTGTTTTTACTGACAATGTTGCAATTTATTGACCGTACACTCTGGTCACATTTTAATTTTCTTTTTTTTAACACATGCAGGCTTGAGAATAATAAAGTTTGTATCTATTTGCTTCAATAAAGTTATAAGTAAATTGCTCTGTTTTTGTTTCTTCCCATTTGATTTTCTTATGCCACTTTGCATCTACTTTTTTCATCCTTTTTATATCTAAATGTAAAAAAGTTCTTGACATCTAGTTATAATTTTTTGGAGAATACATTCTCACAATTTCTTAGTAAGTTATTTATATTTTCATAGAGTTAAATGTTTGGGTAATTATTAATGAAGAAGCAAACAAAATCATATTTGTCCTATAAAATTGTTATTCATTTTATTATACTCTGAAATTAATTTAGCGTAATTAATTTTTCTTTTACTTATGTTTTGTCTTATAGAAGAAAATGTTTTAATTTAGATTTATTAATTAAAATATTATATAAAAATCAATTGCAAGTTTTATAGCAACAAAATTAGTTTGTTACTATTTATATTCTGAAGTAAGTGTTCAATATATTTTTTATATTAGGACTTTAAAGGTATCTTTTGTGGAATATAAAAGGGTTAGTCAATTCATTTCTTAATATTTCATTACATTTCAAAAGAAAATTGTTCCAGAATAAATGTAAATTTTATCAGTTTGAATGCTACTTGATTAATTAAAAGACATCTTTAATAATTATAATTAAAAAATGTGCTTTGATGCCCAGTTTTTCTGTTACAGTAAGTGAAATTAATTTTTTTGTATAAAATATATTAACATATTTAAAAATAATTCACGTAATAAAAAATTTTTATTAATTTTTTCTTAGGCATGTAAAGATTAATCACTCATCAATCTTCCAGTTCAGTAACTGGAACCCCTGAGTGAATGGGTTAGACATATTGCATGCATTGTGGCTGGCAAAGATCGAGGCTGGATGAGCAGGATAGGGAAGCGAAAATTTGAGGGAGAAGGCCAGTCCAGAGATGGTAATGCCATTCAACATCAATCTTTATATGGATTTGAGAATTTTGACGTGTCCAATGGGACGCAACAGAAAAGGGCACGGAGAGATCAGTCACAAAGGAATGAAGATGACTTGGGAAAACCAGAAATAGTGGCTGGCAAAGAGCAAGGATGGGTGAACAGGATAGGGAAGCGAAAATTTGAGGGAGAAGGCCAGTCCAGAGATGGTAATGCCATTCAACATCAATCTTTATATGGGTTTGAAAATTTTGACGTGTCCAATGAGCCGCAACAGAAAAAGGCACGGAGAGATCAGTCACAAAGGAATGAAGATGACTTGGGAAAACCAGAAATTGTGGCTGGCAAAGAGCAAGGCTGGGTGAACAGGATAGGAAAGCGAAAATTTGAGGGAGAAGGGCAATCCAGAGATGGTAATGCCATTCAACATCAATCTTTATATGGATTTGAAAATTTTGGCATGTCCAATGGGCCGTCACAGAAAAAGCAACGGAGAGGCCAGTCACAAAGGAATGAAGATGATTTGGAAAAACCAGAAACGACTAAGGCATTTATGTGTGTGCAACCTGGATGTCCAAGGACGTTTTCTTCAAAATTCAAGTTGGTCAGACATCTACTCATTCACTCAGGGGAACGACCCTTCCAATGTACAAGTTGTGAACGCCGTTTCCACAGAAAAGATCACCTAAAAAATCATTTGCAAGTTCATAATCCCAATAAAATTTTGCACTCCTGTGATTTATGTCCAAAAACCTATTGTTCTTCTCTCTCATATCGCAAACATATAGCTCTTCATGCAGCTGAAGCTGGAGATTTAGTATGCAAACTTTGCGGAAAAATATTACAAGATCGTGAAGGTATTATGCACCATTTAAAGGTTCATACAAATTCCAGGAGTCTTCGTGGTCCAAGTGAGAGGAAATTTCCATGTGATCGCTGTGATAGGGCATTTTTTACTAAAAAAGATGTAAAACGTCATCTTGTTGTACACACTGGCAAACGAGATTTTGTCTGTCAATATTGCCCCCAAAGATTTGGCCGAAAAGATCACTTAGTTCGTCACACTAAAAAAAGTCATGTGGGTAATTCCAACTCAAATACTTCTAGTAATGAAGCAATGCGAAAGTACGAATCTAGCAGTGAAGTAATGGTCCGCAAGTATGAATCACCTAGTAATGAAGTAATGTCTCGTAAATTTGAACAACCTAGCAGTGATAATATGATAGTACGCAAATTTGAATCTTCTAGTGGTGAAATGATGGTGCGTAAGTTTGAAGCCCCTAATGGGGAAATAATGGTGCGCAAATTCGAACCCCCACCGAGTCCACATTTACCACCTGCTGACAATCATAAAAATAATTTAATAGCACCTCAGCCATTACCTGAATTATCTGGTATTGTGATATCACCTACCACCGTAACTCCACTGATGGATCATGCTGTCCTGGAACCAATAAAACCAGATCCCACTTATGGAGTACCTCCTAATCTTGTGCAGTCAAACTATAGCTTAAGTTCTTTATCTAATGAAAATGGGCAAAATTTGGGTACCTTTCAAGAATCTTCTTTATTACCTGTATCACAGTATTTACCAATGTCAAATTCCTATCCAACTGTAACACCAATTATGCCTCATCCTTATCTCAACATGTCTACCTCAAACAATATACTCTCTGATCTTTTACCGCCAATGTCTATGGCTCCATCATTTACGACTTTGTCATTAGATGCTAACAACCCTCCTTTACCTCATTTCAGTCAGGCTTTCCAATGAATATTTAAACTTTTTTTTCTTTTTTTCTCAATTGCAAAAATGATTTAATTGTTTTATTGTTATTTTCTGTAAAGAGATGTTGTAGTCAGTATTTAAAGAGTTTTATATAGCAAACTATGATCTGAAGTAGTTTAATGGTGCTTTTTGCTATATTCATATATATTTATTGAAGGATTTAAATATTTGTTTAATTAAAGTCATAAGTAAATTGAAATAAGTGCCTCACTGTCCTTAAAAGTGCAGTTTATATAAAAGATATTATTCTTCCTTTTTAGTAAATAAATATTATAGTAAGTTAACTATGGTTTATGTTATGTTCAAAGAAAAGTATTATGAAAAGTTATTATTTGTGCTGAAATATATTTTATATGTTTTAGATCTTACCTTTTATCATTGTTAATTAGCATTAATTTCATTTCAGATATACCATTTACATTATATAATATTGTATTTATAGAGTATTTTATTAAGTTATTTAAGAATATATATATTTTAGAGTAATTTTTAATTTTCAATGTTAACTACATATCTGACACTGCCAAATAAATTAGTTAACTAATAAAACTGTGATAAATGAGCTCAAGTATAGTTTTCTCTAAATGTTCTATTTTTCATTTAAGTCATTTGTTGAAATCATGATTATAGCTACAATCAGCTATGAAATACTTGGTTAAATTTTGCTTTTAACTAATTTAATGTATATTATTGATTAAAAAAACTTAAAGTTCTTGTAATTTTTAATAAAATACTTTTTTCTTAATCCTATATTCTTCAAGTAAAAACGACCATTTTTTCCTAAGCACTTTATCATTTTTTTAAGTGTGTGTGTGATAAAAATCCTGATTACAAGAAAGATGGTCATTTATCTACACCTACATGTTTAAGTTTTTACTTGTAAAAGATTATTAGTCCATATCATAGTTTTTTAAAATCTTAATTAGTGCAAAGTAGAAACTACTTTTTCATTTGTTGTTGTAATTTAAATTTAATTCATATAAGAATTTAGATGTGCTATTCTGTTAGCCATATGTGCATTTTGAAGCTATTAAGATAGAAAACATTAGTCAAAGTGTAATTTTTGGTTTTTTCTCTTACCATATCAATAACTATATACATTATGAACAAAAAAAATTATGGTAGAGTAATAAGCCAAATAAATTATCACATCAATTATACCTTAATGTTTTATGTCATAAATATTCTATCATTCAACAATTTTAGTATTAGAGTGTAAAATTTTATCTATTAATATATTTATATTTTTGATGGAATCACCACAATGTGTTCATATTTGATTCTATAGTTTTTATATAGCTATATATAGATAAATATATGTATTTTTAATGTTGATTTTATACAATTGATCAGAGTGTTGTTGAAATGTCCTAAAAATAAAAGTATTAAAGTATTTTTTATTAATATTCACCAGTTACTGGCTGCTGAAAGGCTGATGTTTTGTAATTTTGGAAGTTGCTTTTTTCATTTTACAAGAGCAGGTTTACTGTTGAGTGATGAGTATATTGATAATATATAAAATGTCCTCTTAAATGGGCCCATATTTGATACTTTGAGGACAATTATTTGATTGAAAAGAACTGTTAGTGCAGGTATCAACATAGAGCAGTACTAAAATAGTTATGTTTAGTTTAGGTTATGCAGCAGCTAGTATGCCTTTTTTACTGTGCACAAGGGTTTATGTGAGATAGACTAGCTAATCTGCAAAATGTTATGTTTTTATTGCAATTTAATGTAAACTATTTACATATTAAATAAAATAATGTTGCCATGTACAGATGAGGGCATTATGTAAAATTTTTTTGCTCTCTTATTTCTTAAATCTTTTGTTATGCATTAGAATTAAAAATTTAAAAGGTAACATTTATTTTGATAATTTTTTTATAATAAAAATTGTGTAAACAAATAGAATTACTTGATTTCCTCCCCCCTGAAAACGCATTTTAAATTTATTATGTTATTTAATTAGCTGTAAGTTATAAGATTCACCTGAAAGTTTTACTTTTTCTAAAAATGAGGCTTTTGTGTTAAAAGATTTAGCTAGTCTATCTCTGGTTTCTTTGTATCTATTTCTTATTTGATGTTGGATGCAAATTTGCTGTTCTTTATAGCATGGTTTTGTATATGAATGTTATATATATTTGAATCTTGCATATAAATGCCTATTTTTGTAAATTTAGCATTGCAGTTGCACTTAGGTGAGTAATGGGCGAATTTTTGTAAAGCTTGTATGTTGTGCTGTATTTACACATTGTGAATTTTTTGTCTCTAATAATTTAGTTAATCTGTCAGTCTTCTGCTTTTGATATATTTTCCTTTATTATATGTTGATTTAATGTTTGCAATGAAATCTTTATATTTTTGGGTATTTAACTATTAAATTGAATTTGGGTTTAAATTTATTAACAAAAATATTTGGATTGGAAATGGTTTTTCTTATTTACTTATTATTAGTTACTTTCTTGTATACATATATTCATTCCTATATTCTACTGGGACCACTTTTTCTAAGTGGATAATACAACGTCTACCTCATTGTCCTCAATTATTGTTTTCTAACATTATGTCTCTTATTCTTTATTGTTTATTTTTAATGTTTTTTTATTTAAATGTTCATAATGATAATGTTCCTTATTTGTTAATTGTCATTTACTTCTACCTCATTTTTTTCTCTTTACTTTGTAATGATCAGTTTTATAGCTGGTTCCCTAACTTTCATATGGTATGTAAACCTTGATTCTGTATTGCTTACATTCCATATTGTAACTTAATTGTAAAATTTTGATTTTGAATTTTCCTTAGTTTAATTCTTAGTTTCAAATTTTGTTCATATGCATGTTGAAGAAAATGTTTATAAAAATAGATCGATTATATTTTATCTTTTTTAAGTAAATATTGCTCTAAAAGATTAGATTTTTTAATAATGTTATTTTATAAAAAACAAGAAAATTTCTTATGCAGTATTCATGTCAAATAATTAGATCACTTTAATTATAATTTTATTAATTAGATAATTGAAAACAAAAAATTTTATGTTATTCTGTTTATAGATTTCTTGTGAGAGAAATATGTTTTTACCTTAAAATGTACTCTTTTGTCATTATATTACAACACTTAAAGTTATTTTCAACATGCATGTGTGCTTTAAATTATGATGTAGATTTTATACTATGGTATCATTTTGTCTTTGTTACATTTAAGTATAATATTTCATTAGTATATAATGGTGTAATTGTATAACATAGTTCCTTGATTAGTTTTCTGTGCCCTATTCCAAATGAGGGCACCAGATGGTCCCAGGTGTGAGTGGGTGAAAAATTCTTCACCTTGTATTTGTAGCCGGTTCCTCCCTATCTGTTATCAACTCTGGACTGAATAAGTCATTTTATTCTTACTTGAGATTATTGCTTTAGTGTTTCAGAAAAAAGCATCAATTAAGTTGGTAAAATACTTGCAGATTAGCAAATTAATATTCTGTCCCTGTTTAAGATATTTGCTCCAAAGTTGATGATGTGAAAGGAGGTCAGTGTTCAGAATTTACCTTAAGTGTGCTTAGAATAGACTGATGTTCCTTTGATGAAGTGCCAATGCCATTTTCATCTCACATGTTAAACTATATAAACCATAAAGGTGTATTTAATGAATAACAGTTCCTTTATTATCAGTTACTGGTGCTTAGCATAAATTTTCAATAAGCTTTTTTTTTTTTTTTTTCCTGATACATTTTTTAGTTCCATGTGTGTTTTTATCTTCAGGAAATAATTTTAATAACATTTGAAAGTAATTGTTTTTGCTACTGTTAGCTTTGTATTTCCACAAATGAAAATGGATATCCTAGTTGTTTGGACTTTTATTTAGTGTCAGCCTTCTTAAATACTAAAGTTTTTTCTGAAAATTCCAATGTTGTCAAATCTGTTCAAATGCTGCTCTTTTCTTTTTTTTCCTCGCAATTTTGCAACATAGGCCCAAACTACATTATGCTATTTAGCTGTGCTCGGCAAATTTAAAATACTTAAAATCATCTTATTTAAGCCATCAAAAAAGAAAACTCACCTCTATCAAAATAGTAAAATTCTATTTTATTAATTTTCTATCCGTTCTTCATTGGCTGTAATAGTATCCTAAAGAAGGAGTTTTATCTGTTTATTGTGAATCTTGCTTTATATATATCTTTTCTTTTTTCCATTTTAAACTCGATAAAAGGTACTTTTTAATGTAAGCAAATAATTTTGTTTCAAGTGTTGTTATTTATAAACATTTAACGCAAAACTGAAGTAACTGGTATACACATTTAATTTGAGAAAAGTTACTTTAAAAATACATTTATTGTGGTTTATTATAAATCATTTCAAATTAAAGTTACATATTCTCATCAATGCTTGCTCCTAAACCTTTTTTAACATTGAAATTTATGATTCACGAATATTTGCTTAATTTAAATTGATGATTGTATTAGTTGTGAATATTACAAATTCACAAAAATTACCTATGGGTATTTTTCATGATTTCAGTCTTAACATTTCTAATCCCTAAATCCTAGCAGTTGAAGTTTTAAATTATTTTCTATGTTCCTAACTTTGCTTCTTTGTCAAGTAAAGATTTGGAGGATTAAAATACATTTAATATTTTTTCATGAACGTAGAACTTTATGCAAGTATAAATTTTGATGAAGTTTTGCAAATTGTGCTCCAAATGTTTTCATTTTATTTTCAAAGATATATTTTTAAATGAATATATTTATATTTATATATATACACACACATGAATTATACATTGTTGTTGCAATACAAAGATTTCCTTAGAGAGAATACTATTGTTGTTTACTGTTATACATACCTCTTTTTATTCAGAAATGCTGATATATAGCGATTATCGAATTTTTACATGATTGTGTGATTGGCTTTTTTAATTCTTATGTCTGTTAGAAAAATGGTGATTTAAAATATGACAAAATTGTAGATAAACAATGATCGAAAAATGGTGATTTAAAATATGACAAAAATTGTAGATAAACGATGATGAATTTACCGGTGTCCGAATCAATGGCTATCTGCTTATATGCATGGAGATTTGGATTTGAAACTTATCGCTACCCGAGGCTATTGTATTGTTTTCATGAAACTAGATTTTCTTACAACAAAGCTTTGCTTTTAGTACGAATATAATTTTACTCTTTTAAAGATAAAGATCATATTTTTAATCATTTAGAATGTATTTAAATTCACTCTTCTATATGTATTTAAAAATATTCATTATTCCACAAATGATTAAAAGAATATTTCAAATTCTGTCTAGTTAAATGCGATTCACGTCTAAGATTCTAATTTGGTGGAAATGGGTAAGAATTCTAAAGTTTTACGGTGATTGAAAGTTCTGAATAAAAAATCTTAAGCGGTAAATATTTTTTCTTTTATTTTATGTTTAAAAGAACACTCTTAAGCATGTGTGTCTGTGTTTAGTTTAGGCTCGCTCAGTTTATTAGAAAATGATAAAGTAAATTACGATGCATTTGTATATTATGATACTGCATTATGCCACTTACCCATCAGTAGTTCACAAGTAGTATTAACCACTTATGAGGTCATTAGTTCGAGATGCATGAAGTTAGGACCTCGGTTAGCATGCTATTTGAGTTTTTGAGACGACGAGTAATAAATTCTCTTGAATATTTATTGAGATACGAGCCACAAACACTTTTTTTTCCCCTTAAATTTATTCAATTGCTAAGAGCCGAGCTGGCAGCCGAATGGTTAGCTCTCTTGCCTTCGGTTCAACAGCTCGTGGGTTCGAATCCCACCTTGGGCATGGATGTTTGTAGTGGTTCGGAATCCGCTTTAAGCCGTAAGTCCCGGTCTAATTAGCCCTCGTGTGCAAAAAATGACCGTTGAGCGACAAACAAACCAAACCATCAATTGCTAAGAACAATTATTCCTGGGAATATAGTTTTCAAACTATCAAGAATTGCAAAGGACTTGTAGCTCTATGCTAGAATGTAATGTTACTCTAATGTGTACTGAGTTTTTCCTTCGATTTTTT
Source organism: Latrodectus hesperus (assembly GCA_037975125.1). Lineage (NCBI taxonomy): Eukaryota > Metazoa > Arthropoda > Arachnida > Araneae > Theridiidae > Latrodectus > Latrodectus hesperus. The sequence continues at coordinate 69,926,288 of CM075852.1, forward strand.
TAACTATAATTTACAATCTTTAAAGAAAATCTAGTTTCTATGTAAATTTTTGTTTCTTATGCTTATCTCTATTGCATACAGAAAGCAGTATGATTATTTTTGAAGAAATTTTTATTATAATTTTATTGGTAAAAAATATACCAATTGAAACCCGTGTGAAAATTGGATATTTATCCACTGCAAATGTAACCGGTTCTCACAAAATTGTATTTTTATATTTTGCTTTTGTGTGCTTATTGTGTTTCAGAAATATTTTATATATATATATTTGTGTTTTTTTATTTACTGATAATTGTGTGTATTTTGATGATAATCACCGAAACATTTATTGTATCTCTTTCTTCGATTTTTTTGTGTAATCTATTTTGTAGAGCAAGTCCATGATTATATTAATAAACTATTTTTTATTCATTGTTGTAACATTCATTTTTATGTAGTTTATAAATTTAAAGTTAATACCGTTTTCATTCCAAGTGTGTCAAGCTTTCTTTCTAGCTAAAGAAAATGATTGCAACTCCTTATGAAGTCGTAATTTTTTTTATTCAGTTATTGTAAATGAATATTTAAAAAAATATTTTCTTGTCGATTTTATATATTTTTCTGGATATTTTTTTATTTTATTCCATCTTATTTCTTTGCTGAGCTATTATGTGAATGACTTAAGTGTCAAGAGTTCGATTGTCATAGCGGCGATGTTTATAGTGATTCCTAATCAACTTCTTACAATAAATCCCTGTTGAATTTTCTTGTTTGTAAAAGTGATTGTAGATGGACAAGCAAACCACTTAATATCATGAATAATTTAAAATATAAAATAGTTTTTGAAATATCAATTTAAATCATCTTTGAAATTCATCTTTGATTGTTTTGAGACTGAATGTTTCACTTCATACCTCGATACATCATCACTCAAGATACCTCAAAATTGTGACTAATTGAGTGGAGTAATAATAAAAACTCGGACGCGTAACATAATCGTATAAATTTTAAATTTACAACTATATTTCTTAAAAATAATTCATTTAAAAATTGCATAGAAGCAAATTAAAAAATTTCATTTTTAAATAGTGATAATTTATCATTTACAATAATATTTAGTTTTGATGCATGTAAATTATAGCTGGATTACATTTTGTAAAAAAACGTGACTCTCTATATTGTTCATTTTTATATGAATTTCTGTAAGCGCCGATGATATGCTTTGAATTCTACTAGTCCCTGATGCTTTAAAATTTTTGTTATAAGGAAGTGTAATGTATCTATACATAAATACCAATTTTGGGAAAATATAGTTTTCTTCGGAAAAGAGTTTGATATATTTCTTTTAAAAAATCCCAAATCCTTTATTGTTATTTCATCAAATGTTTATGGTTGATTTTTTACGATTTGTAGTGTGCGGAGCCATCAGAATTCTCGAATAAAACCTTCGTCCAAATGTTGAACTGATTAAACTAGGAAGTAGAAATATCATTTTTATTGTCTATATTATTTGATTGTGGATAAGATCGTTATCAGTAAAAAGCCATCTTTTTCTGGTGCAAGTCTTGGATACTTTACACGTTACGAACACGCTTTTTGCAAATTGCTGATGACATTCATTTGAGTTGTGTTTATAATAAAATTATAGTTGATGTTTTTGCTTTTCCGGACAAGTAGCAGCTTCATTTTTTTTACTTAGCATCCAGTAAAATTGTTAAACACTTTTTCAGGTATACTAGTTTCGGATTCAAACAAAATTTTTATGCAAAAGAATGTGATTAAGCAATCTAGTCTCAACTAAATTATAAACATTAGACTGTGAATATATACTTAAAATGTTCTTGGGCTGAATCACACACACACATATTTCATTATCACCTTAGTACTAACATACTTCTCCACTTTTTTTAAAAGGTGAATCAGGTCACTGTTTGAAGCAACCTACACTAAACCGCGGCTGCGTTTAAAATTTTCTACACTTGTTTCTTCCCATTCTTTTAAAGTTGATTAATTTTCAGCTTTCCTAGCTTCGACGTAATTGAATGCTTCATTACGCATTCTTAGATCTTCAAAATTATCATTCTTAATACTTCTCTTTGATAAAAATTGTCATTCCACGTTGGGAGAAGAATTCTCTGTTCTTAGAAAAAAAATTTTGGCGACTGGCTTGCCCAAAAAAGTAATAATTATTTTCTTTCAAAGATAAATTTGTTAATATTCATTTCTCGGCATTTTTCTATGAAACAAAACGTTCTCATTGCATGTCTATTAAGAGAATTTCCTTATTATTGTTAGTCAATGATTAAATAAAGGAAACTTTAGCAGAGACATGAAATTATTTCGAGACGACTTGGAAGAGAATTGGCTACAGACTTTGAGATTTCGACATTCTTGTCATCTCTAAGTTTTTGGTTTGACTGGTGTCTGGAATTTATTAAAACGCCCTTCAAGAGACATCTATCTTCTATTTATTCAAGTATTCCGTTCGAATAAATGATCAATGAACGAGGTTGAAATTACACTCACGTCCACGACAGTAAAATTAGAGTAACTAAAAATAATGAGTTACACCGAAGCTCTGCTGTATAATACGTGATGGTTATTCTGATGTTCTTGACGTGGTGGCGAGAATAATTTAAAACTACATTTGAAAATGTGAACTATTTTATATTATAAAGAGCGATTTTTTTATTCACCGATTACAAATGGTTGCTCTGGGACCATAAAGTGAGGTTGAATTAATACGTTGAACATCTATGATTAACATTTGGAAATGAATTCCATGTCAAACATCTGAATAGTTATCAATATCCAGATGAATAATGGATTTCCGCAACTGTGTTACTTTTACTCTTTCAGCTGAAATACACAGGAATGCCATTATTATTTATAATCCTAAATGTGTGCCATCAAAATAATGTAGAAATATCATTAGATCTGCCGCTAAATCACGATTTTATCAAAAATGTTCCTTAGGTTTTCCATTATTTAATAAATCATCAGAATTAGTAATGAAACGATTGAAAATAGAGAAGTAGAGCACTCGTTAAAGTCATCCAACTGGAAGGCAGCCACAGGGAATTACTGCACAGTAAATGAATTACAAAAGTTCTTAAAAATCATTGGACTTTAGTTCCCTCATGACAACGCATTTTGTCATTCAGCAAGACTGGTAGTTCGGAAAACCGAACTTTTTCGAACATATCACAGTGATAGAACATCATTTATTTGGTGTAATTAAATGTGTTACTTGTGATTATTTTTTAATCGAAAAATAATTTAACATATTATAATTCAGAAGCGGAGATGTGCTACAAATGCATTTTTTCATTGAGAAATAAATGGTTTGAAGTTTATAGTCTTAATAAAATTCGCCTACGGAAGTTAATGGATGCTGAAGAATATGCCTAAAATTTTGTAATTACATTTTCAAAAACCTAGATGTGCTACTAAATTTTCAGATTGATTCACGGATATTTATATATATCGTGTCTGAGTGTTTAGCACATAAAGGACATTTTTTTTTTTTTTTTTTTGCATGCGAAGTCTAATTATACAATAAAATTTAGAATTAGTAATTATTTCTCTTCTTGTTATAAGAACTCAATATTTAACTTTTTTAAAAGTTCCTATGTTTAATTTTTCAATTTTTTTATTTACATTTATTAGTTTTCTATAATCTATTTTGTTTTTGTGTTTAAAAACAGTCCTGTGTATTTTCTTTACGTTATCAGCTGATTTACAAGATTTTTTAATTGCTTGCTGTGCCTGTGTTTTTACCACGATTGTGTTGGAAGTTGTTTTCAATTGATTCTTGTTATTATTTCCTGTTATGTTTGATCTTACGGAATTTTTGCTTTTGTTATCGTATTACCATCCGTAATCTTTAGGGATTCTATCTTTCTTAAGAATATGTCAGATGTTAATTTTTCTTTTTTATATCTTTGGTAAGCTCTATTTGAAATGCTTCTTGTTATCAAGTCTAGTAGCCTATTATTAAAATTTTATATAATCATAATAATGATTTCCGGAAAATAAGTATTTACTGAATTTTTACAAACAAGTGAAAGGAATTTTTAAATTACAAAAATATATTAATAATCTTATTTGTTATAATCAGCTTCTAAAAGGCAAATCTTTTATTTGTTCATTTTTATACTAAAATTTTCACTTCAATGTTACACTGCATTTTTGTTTTGAGATATATATTGAATTTATCAATAATTTCGAGATATTAATAAAAATAATTTTATTAATTCATATTAATGAGAGAATAAGACAAATCTTTTTTTAGCTGACTTGAGCATGTCGCTAGAATAAAATAAACAATTATGGTTATAACCTCTGAATCATTCTGAATAGTATTATCACTGTGTATGAAATGACATTCAATTATCTGGAATTTTAATTTGAACGGATAATTAAAAGAAGTGCGAATTTGTGTCTAAGAAACAATATTTTCAAATGAATTATGCTAACTTTTAAGTGAATGATAATAGGAAAAAAATTCGCTTCTTTTTCTATGATAGTTTTTTTAGGGGGGCTTTTGCAGATGAAACTAAAAATAAGAATGCTCATTTGTAACAAAATTGTTTTTCCTTCAAAAGATCATTTTCGTTTTTAAGTCTTCTATGGGTAAGGATATTATAGTCTATTTTTTATATACGCTAGATTTTATGTTCTTTAAAATTCATTGTGTGGTATAAATAAACACTACCGAAAGCTTTCTTCAAAAAAAGTTCGCCAAATCGTCTTTAACGTTCATGTCTTCGAATGTTTAAACTTACAAATGCTTGTAAAAAGTGTGCAATTAAATATCGAAGGAAAAATATCTTTGTTTAATGTCAAACAATTCCATAACTTAATATATTATGCTGTCTTATATGCTTAATAGTGTGCCACAGAAATAGTTTCATATCTCTTTGACTTCTCAAAGAATCCACTAAGGACTTTTCAAAGGTCAAGATTGACACGCATTCATTTAATTCTTCATACCAATTTGATATTAATCTCGTTTGAATATTGAATTATTTTAAGATGAAGACTTATCGATTATGATTTTTCGAAACACATATTTTCATTTGATGATTTTTCTGCTTTGTTGTGCAAAGTTAATATTAAATTTTTTAATTAAGTTTATAAAAATTGAGAGAAATTTTCAATATAAATCCATGGAAATACAAAGATATCTTCAGTAGATGGAAATTCTGTTTTGTTCAATGTCTGGTCCCGAGAAGACAGAAAAAAAACTCCTCAGTATCGCAGTGGGCACCAAGATTCTATTGACCCAATTTTCCTATCTTTCTAACAGACACGCTGGGGGGCATTCTTGGAAAATGCATCCCCTTGCTCGGTTGGGTCTGCTCACTTTCATCCCTGAGCAAGGGAGACCCATTTCTCTTTAAAGACGGCACTCATCAAAGAACATATACTTGTTCCTATTTAATTGGTACCTTCTAAGCAATGCATGCTGTTTATCATTCTTTCGAAATTTAAGAATTCGAGAAAAAATGTTTTAACTTTTTTTTATTAAAATTGTATAATGTATTTAGGGATGCTATGTTTTTTTTTATTATTATTATTGTAACAAAAATAATTGAAATCCATTGAGTTTTCGTGGGTGTGTAGGTGTATTCTTAACTATTGAAAGCTATGCAGAAATATTAAGTTCGAAGCAAATCATATTTTGTACAGATTGACATAAAAACTTTCTATAATTGCGTTTATTCACACTATAAATAATGATGGAAAAATCTACCGCAAAATAAACCATTAGAATCAAGTGAATTTAAACAGCGAATTGAGTACTTCTCTTATGTAAACTAAAATTTTGATTTAAGTAATAATAATAATACTAAAGTGATCTCTAGTAATTATTTACACTGTAATAGTTCTATAAAATAGTCAATTTTTATAAGTTAACATTCTTTTCCCACAGGTGCATTATCACTGTGTGCAATCTGATTCTGATCATGATTTGTTTCTTTTTTCGGTCATTGTTCTTCCCTTTATTCTAAACTAAACTGTATTCAGAGTTATGAAGTAATTTTAAACGTAAGCACTTCTTCAGCCGACCAATGGCTGAGTGGTTAGCGTTCCTGACTCCTGTGCTATGGGTCCAGGGTTCGAATCCCGGCTCTCGCATCTATGTTACTTTCGCTCTGTCCTTTCTTCTGAGATGATGTATAAATGTGGCCCATACTCTATAAACGGGTTTGTGGTGGCATGGCATGGGTAATGTTACTCGCCTCCGTGACTTGGTTCACTGGTGCCCATTGGGTAACAACAAATGAGTAGCAGTTTCCGGCCGTGGTGTGGTGAAGGGTTAGTCACCCAAGTGCCCACCATTATTTAAAAAAATTTAAGCTATCAAATACACTTTTATTAAAAATTAATTTTTATTATGCATGAATATTCTTATGGTGTTGTTGTTGTCTTGTGCCAGCCAGGCTGACAATATGAGGTGCGCTGCTCCACTTTTCCAACTGAACCATATTTTGGTGTAGAGTCCGACTTCCTCAGTACACACATGCCATAGGGACCCGTTTATAGGGTAGGCAACCATTCTTCTGTTTAGAGTTGGGTTTGTATGTTATTGGGCACCTCTGCTTTTATCAGCATTTTGTACTATTAACTCCAAACCCAATGTTACCTAGTTCCAGTTGCTCGGGTCACCCACTTTATTAATAAAGTCCGATAACCCGTTAATGGCGTTTAGTTGTAACTCTCTAATATGGATGATGCCTAAAGAAGTTAATCTAGGTAAGGCAAGAGCCTCGCATTCGTAAATGATATGCTTGGCCGTTTTCTCTTGCGTATGACATTTCCTGCAGATAGGGTCTTCTGAAACAGTCCCATTTTATGGAGGTGTTTTCTACAATAGTAGTGCCCAGTTATGAAGCCTACGATAAAGCGTTATCTTCTGCCTAGAGCATTTTAGAATTTCAGAGGCAATCCTCGCTGTAAAATCCACAGATCATACTTTTAGCGTGGGTTTGACCAGGAGTGTTGAGCCAAGCTTCATACATCTTCCGTTTTTCCCATATAAGAACATTGGTTTTTGCGGTCTTCAAATTGATCCCACAAAAAGGTTCTGCACCAATGGGAGCAAAAGACGATCCTTGTTTAGCAAGTTCATCGGCCCTTTCATTACCTTTAGGCAACCATTCATACAAAGACAGGATAGATATCCATGCCCTAACTGGGATGCGATCCCAGGACCTCACTACCCGCAGTCAGGCACTCTGACCACTACACAGGATAGGCAGCGAATAGTCTTATAATTTAATGATTAGCTGACCACTGTTTTTTGGTTGCTTCATATTTATTAGAAAAATTAATTAGTATACAATTTCCTTCACAGGTCAGGTGCATTTTTTTTATTTTACTTTATCTTTTCCGAATTTTTTTATTAACGATTATTCCTATCCCACTTGATGAAATTGCATAAATTCTTGCTTTGTTCCATGAAAGACCACATCGAATTCCGACATGAACGGCAGATGCTTTTACGAACCAAACGACGAGTTTCTTGTTTTCGCTTGGCCTGTCAATCGCAAAGCTGAAAAACTTGACAATAAGGAAAAGACAATGCCAAATTCATTGTTCTGGGGAAAACATTCTTCAAGCGAGTGACCACGTGGGGGAGTCTAATGGCGTTTCGAGAAGCTCTGACGGAAGTCGAAAATTTAACTTAAAAAAGTAACAATTTCAGGAAATTTTAAAGACATTTTTAAAATTTGAATTTCAGGTATTAATAACAAAAGAAGAATCCCTCTTATTATTAGAAACAATGAACTGTTGGATATAGAATAAAGTAATGTAAAAATTAAGCCGTGGTTGGCTTCATTTTTACAGGAACAACCATTTCATTGTTAATTTAATTTAACCTTATGCTGAGATCGTTGAACAGATTGCAAGGAATTTAAAACAGCTTTGGCATCTGTTCAGAAGTGTCAGCAATGGAAAGATTTTTCCCTGGCAATTGCTTCTTCAAAAAGTTATAAATCCGCTAATGAATGTCATTGAATTATTGAAACCATACCATATGAATTGCAAAGCAAAATTAATTCATTAAAATATTATGGTTAATTTAATAATTCATTTTTCATTAGTTTTAAATCTCTTGTGTAAGAAATTTATTTATTAAAGTAAATCCTTTCCGAAGCAAAATAAATTTTTTATTTTAAATGATTTTTTATTAACAATTAAATAAAATTATGGAAATATTCAATGTATATTTAAATAAAATCTTTGGGTTTAGGAATGCTTTTGAAGATATATTCTCCGTTTAACTTCATGCATCACCAAAAATAATGATCATTTCCTATTTGTTTAAACTGAAAAAAATCATTGAATTATTTTATTTATTTAAAAATTCTCAATAAATATATAAAATTCTTATAGCGTATCCCTCATTTGAATTATTTTTCGCTTGGTTTTGAATATTAAAGTTAGGATATTTATATGTTTATCAACTAATTTTTGGATTTTTTAAATTTATTATAGTACTATAAAGTATTCTTAAAATAATTCTACTCTATTAACATGCAGCATTTCATAATATTAAAATAATATTTATTACATAAGTAATAAACAAATTTTTTATCGTTAAATGCTTTTATGTGCCATATTTTGTCATAATGCCCACCAAAAATGCTATCATATCCAAACTTAAATTGTTAAAATTTAATTGTTATGTCAGGCCTCGAAATCTTATTTCTGAGAGTGTCTTTGTTGTTTCTAAAGTCCAGCTTTTATTGGATAGGTCGTGCAACTCATCTTTAGAACATCATAGCATTTTTTTTAAATAAAAGCGTACATCACTGAGTTTAGATTCATAAATTTCAAAACCAATTTTTAAATATTTATAAGGTTCTTAAATATTATTTACACTATTAGAAATCGAAGCCCGCCTTGTTTTTCGAGCTGTCGATTCCAATGTATTTTGCTTTTTGAGAATGCTTGCCATTTGAAAAATAATGACACTTACTACCCAATAAGTTTTCTTAAAAATGCTGTTTTGCACCATGAAAGGAAGTTTTTCGTATGAATATGCTAAAAGCAAATCATGAGGTGTGAAACGTTTTAATAAAACCCCTTCAGTAAGGAAGACATTGGACAATGAATTCAAGATGACTTTCATCTGCATTCCAATATATTTCATTGGTTCATATTGGAAAAAGCGAAAACACGCTCACTGTAGAGATTTTTTTTCATTACTAATGCCCAGAACCTTGTATGGGTGCCAGGGCACAAAGGTAATGAAAGAGCTGATGAAATTGCTAAACAAGGATCGTCTTTTGCTCCCATTGGTGCAGAACCTTTTTGTGGGATCAATTTGAAGACCGCAAAAACCAATGTTCTTAGATGGGAAAAACGGAAGATGTATGAAGCTTGACTCAACACTCCTGGTCAAACCCACGCTAAAAGTATGATCTGTGGATCATCAGCGAGGGTTGCCTCTGAAATTCTAAGATGCTCTAGGCAGAAGATACGTTTAATCGTAGGCTTCATAACTGGGCACTACTATTTCAGAAAACACCTCCATAAAATGGGACTGTTTCAACAAGATCCTATCTGCAGGAAATGTCATACGCAAGAGAAAACGGCCAAGCATATCATTTACGAATGCGAGGCTCTTGCCCTCTACCTAGATTAACCTCTTTAGGCATCATCCATACTAGAGAGTTACACCTAGACTCCATTCAACGGGTTATCGGACTTTATTAATAAAGTGGGTGACTCGAGCAACTGGAACTTGGAAACATTGGGTTTGGAGTTAATAGTACAAAATGCTGGTAAAAGCAGAAGTGCCCAATGACATACAAACCTAACTCTAAGAAGAAGAACAGAAAATAAAGATTTTACCTATATAGTTTATTAACTTTATATATATTTTTATTATTCTAAATTTTAGTCCCTTTATTATTTTTTCCAAAAACGATTATAGTTGTATATTACATAACTAATCTTTACTTAAAATTTTAAAAAATATAACTTTATGGAATTTTTTTATTTGAATATATTATAAACCATTGTATTAAAATGTGTGTAAACTTTAGAATCTATAAATAATTATCTTTTTATTAAATTTTTCAGCTGTAGATAAATGATTTCACTGCAAATAATTAAAGAAACTTTATTTAATATTTTAGAAAAGTAATGAATATAATATTTGCAAACGTTTCTCCACAAGAATAAGAAACAAATCTTTTGAATTTTAATTTTCAATATTTTACTGAAAATTTTATTCTAAAGTGTTATTACTTATTTAGCAACGAAGTTATTGTTTTATGAACAACACAGCAATTAGTATAATTTTTTTTTCTATAAAAGAAGCAAATTTTATTCACAAACGTTTTAAGCATTTTGCATAATTAAGAAATATTCCGAAAAAAATTCGATGTTGAGCCAAGCAAAATTTTCTTGAATTTACGTAAATTTAAAATTTTCTTTGTCTTATTGACACAAATGTTGTAATACTAATTCAAATTTTAAGTTTAAAATAAACAATTAAATTACAAACATTTATATTGAATTAAAATTATATTGAACAGATTAAAAAAGGAAAAAAAGAGTCTATAGTTATATAAAATATTTAAAATATGGAAATGTAATAAAAGTGTATATTTATTCGTAAAAATTCTAGATTTAACTCTATATAAGATTACAAATGTAATAAAATAAAACTGAATACCAAGCATGCTTAGGAACTAAACACTTAAGCTGATCCCTAGGATCTGAAAGCAGATACAAGCACTGGAAGACTTAGACTAATGGGGACTGTTGTGCTTCTTAGTTTACTTTTTAGCAAATGTAATAAATAACATACGTAAGGTCGCCCAACTTGTCTAGTGGTCAGCGTGTCTGACTGTGGTTAAGGAGGTCTTGGGTTCGAATCCCGGTTCGGGTATGGATGTACGTTCTCTCTCTATCTATCCTGTCTTTGTCCTTTCCTTGTGTGAATGATTGCCTACCCTATAAACGGGTCCCTATGGCATGTGTGTACTGAAGAAATCGGACTCCGCACCAAAATATGGTTCAGTTGGAAAAGTGGAGCAGCGCACCCCACAACAACAACATATGTAAGTGTAGAAACATATTTCGGTAAGAAAATCCAATAACTCAAGCATTTGAGAATTCTCTTCAGCCTGAATATCATATTTACTCGGCTAGTAAAAATATAGTGATGCACTTGACTACATTCTTTTCCTTTTGGTGAGAGGATTGTATCCAATTACCTCTATTTTGATCAATAAGGGTTCATTTCTTAGAAATTAGAGTTTGCATAAAGCTATATCAAGACCAACAATGGTATTCCAGCAGTCTTATATAGATATTTTAATCTTCAGTAAGGGAAATGATTGACATCAACAGAAAAGATTCGGGACATGGTAGCAGTGCTTAGGGTATCGGCCTTCCATTCGTCGAAGGGTGGAGTTCGATTTCCAACACCGCCGAAGACCCACCGAGTACATGATATTAATACGTGCTCGTTACGAGTATATTTACGTGCTCGTTATAAATCTGTTGAATCGAAAGTCCTGTGTTCGGTCGTTGAGCAGTTACCATGGGTGCAATGATCTGGAGAAATTTACTCCCCCTTCAGATCAATGCCAAAATTGAGGGAGTAGATCCTTTGGTGCTGCCATCTATCGGAAGGATTTGAAGAGCAAAAGTCGTACTTTCACCTACATGGTGCTGTGATAAAACGAAAGACGCTACCAATTGACTTAAATTCGCATAGCCAAGGCATAGCGAGCTTAGTTTATCCAAGTGTCATTAGTAACAACAACAGAAAAGATTCTTTCAAATAGAAATTTAAGTTCCAAAAAGAATTAGAAACAGTTATGCAACTTTGTATCATTAGTTGACACAAAAGCATTTATTTATTCAAGTACCAAATTTCAAGAAACTTCTTTTGTAAATATCGATCTAAATTGTAAATAAAATCACTTTCTTATCTTGAGATTAGAGATTTGATACAAAGTAATTTTCCCGAATTGAAAATATTAAATGAGATGAATCCGCTGGCAGACAACGACTGACTTTGGAAAATGTGAATGATTTTTCAAAAATCGAAATGCCGACCAACTTGTCTAGTGGTCAGCGTGCCTGACTACGGATGCGGAGGTCCTGGGTACGAATCCCGGTTCGGGCATGGATGTACTTTCTCTCTCTGTCTCTCCTGTCTTTGTCCTTTCCTTGTATCACTGAGGTGTGAATGGTTGCCTACCCTATAAACGGGTACCTATGGCATGTGCGTAGAGCAAAGTTGTACTTTTTCACCTTCATGGTGCTCTGATTAAAACGAAAGACGCTCCCAATTGACTTAATTCTCATAGCATAGCGAGCATGGCTTGTCCAAGTGACATTAGTAAACAACAACAAAAATCGAAATAAATTTGGAGAAAAAATTGTAGCAAATAACTAGGCCTAGTACATGAGGTGATAAAAGAACAAGATGATTTAGGATTAAGGTTCACTTCCTTCAACCATATTTGAAATTCTTTATGGAAAACCTGTATGCCTTAAGGGAAGAATATGGTGATTCATGCCCATTAGAACATTTCAGGTATGAAATCTAAAGGAAAATTGAGTTCAAGTATGCTTCAGAGAACAATTCTAAAAAGATGAAGCTTTTGAAAACACTTGCATCACTGCACCAAAGACATTTCAGATATGTGTTGCTTTTTTGGTGTTATTAAATATAAATAGGATTTAATCTCTGTGTAGACCCTAATTGAAAACATTTCAGTTATTGATACAAAAAATTCAGAGAAAAAAATAATATCTCACATTTGATATATTATTAATATTAGCAAATACACTTTTGAGAACGTTTTTGTTTTATTTATTTTTATTGTTTTGATGATCAATACAAACGATGAAGTTAACGTGAGCTGATATTGGAAAAGTATTATAAATGAATGAAACAGATGAAAGTGATTAGTTGATTTGCCCAAGTGTCAGAAATAGACAAGATTTAGATATGTAAAAACACAATTGTTCATATGTTTGAAAAAAATTGAATTATTTGAAATTGAGAAAATGGCTTATCGCAAAGAAGAATAATTCACTTCTCTTTAGAAAAGGTTTAATTGTATTTTGAGTATAATAATATTAACATGCATTGCCAAATTAGTATCATATAAAACTTATATCATTCATTTTATCACAGACGATTAAATTATATTTCTAAACTCTTAAGGCCAAATCTACAGCACAATATACCAACCATTATTGTTTTATTTTCTCCATATATAGGCATTTGTGACGGGTAGTTTGATTAATATTCTTACGAATTATTGAAGGAGAAATATATAGATATATTTCTCCTTCAATAATTCGTAAGATATATATATATATATATATTATATGCATAATTAGTAATGCTTAACATTTTTTAAATTAAAAAGTAAATTAAGTCAATTTTGCCTATTTTATTAAAGAAAAGGTAAATTTTTAATTTTATTTGTTTAAGCAACTGAATTTCAATCCTGTGGGAAAAGCTTAATCGATAAGCTTGGTTTTTGTTTTCTTATGCTTTATATTGAAAAATAAAATTGATTTCTCATAAAATTTGATCTTTTTTTTTTAAATAGTTTATTGAAGGTACAAAATGAAAATGATTCAAAATCGAACATAAAGTAATGAATAATGTATTACTATGTGCATCACTGTTTCTTATATTTTTATAAAAGCAATATCAAAAGAATTCATCTCCTATTGAATGAGAATGAGATAATAATGGAACGATTTTTGTTCTTAGTAAGTCTTGATTTGGCGTCAATGCTGTTAGGTTCGTTGAGTGAACCAAGCTATTTCTTTTCAGCTTCGTCTGCATGCAACAAATTCCCTCAACATGGAAGCCAGGCAAATATGGGCAGACGTGGTGAATCTCCTACTCAAATCAGAAGCCATCCTCATTTCAAAGTTCACGAATAAATTCCAAGATTAACCGGTTTCGCAATCTTCCTCGTGAGGGAATCAGGGGACTGACTCTTTGCAATGTCCCCTCAATAAGAGGTCATTCAACAACCGAGACTCACGCGCGCTCGTCCATTTTTATAGTTTTTCTTTCTCTCATTCTACTGAAATAAAAAAAAGAGGAACCTCATTCCGGATTTTACTCCTGGTTGCCCACCGGTCCATTCAACCATTACGACTTCCATTCTGTTGGCAGCAATTTCTGCTTTGTTTAGATTCTCATGGATGTTGGGGGCCCACTTTCAGGGCTGCCCACAAGGGAGTACATGCTTAAAGACAACAAAATGTTACAAGTCTTTCACTTTCATTTTCTCTTGCCGTAGTGGGGCCCCTCGCTTGGGGAATTGTTACATAATTTTTTCCACTGAAGATTACCTTCTCGTGCACGAAATGAAAAACAGGTGCTGTCTTTGCCCTCAAGTAATATCCAGAACCAATAAAATTGGAGGTGAAAAAATTGTTATCTAATCGATGTTGTAATTTTTTCTTTCACTTTTCTTTGAGACTTTACGTAAATCTCTATACATTACGTGATTTGTAATTCAGTGGTAAATCAAAATGGTATTTTAAATCATTCTTGTTTCTCATACTTGTTCATATTCTCTTGCAACACCACAGAAGTGCAAGACACGTCATTTCAAGGGTGTTGGAATGCGAATCGCACTGAGTAATTATTTATTGACGCATTTATAATGAAATTAAGGAAACACTTGAGCTATAATTTCGGTTACAAAAAATGTAAGCTATTTGACCATCTGATATCTTTAAAATCAAAAATTTAGTTATTCTTGATAAAAGCTGATTATGACATGAGGAGGGAAAATATTAGTTAAAAATCGATCTTCTTCTTCTTAGAGTTGGGTTTGTATGTCATTGGGCACCTCTGCTTTTATCAGCATTTTGTACTATTAACTCCAAACCCAATGTTTCCTAGTTCCAGTTGCTCCGGTCACCCACTTTATTAATAAAGTCCGATAACCTTTTAATGGCGTCTAGGTGTGACTCTCTAGTATGGATGATGCCTAAAGAAGAATTTCCTCAGAAAAGGGGCAAATAAATGAGTGATATTACAAAAATTCAGTATCACAGATTATTCTTGAAAATTAAAAAAAATATATTTCTAAAAAAGCAACCAATCAAATTCTCAAACTTTTTTTTATGATATGAAGTTTTAAATTCACAAAATAAATTGCTGGATCATAACTTATGCAAATTTTTTTTTCATTTTTTAGTTAATGTGATATGAAAATGTTAAACATACAATTTGGATGCAGAAATAATTTGTTAGGAGTCCGTTTTAAACCATTAATCTTGGTTGAATTGGATCTCATATGCAAAAAGCAATCGTCGAGAAACAAATAAGCAAAGCTCTGATGTTTTATTTACAAATTAAATATTTAAGAGAGTACCAGCCGCCCAACTTGTCTAGTGGTCAGCGTGCCTGACTACGGATAAGGATGTCCTGGATTCGAATCCCGGTTCGGGCATGGATGTACTTTCTATCTCTATCTATCCTGTCTTTGTCCTTTCCCTGTATCAATGAGGTGTGAAAGGTTGCCTACCCTATAAACGGGTACCTATGGCATGTGTGTAGAGCAAAGTCGTACTTTCACCTTCATGTTGCTCTGATTAAAACGAAAGACGCTTCCAATCGACTTAATTTGCATAGTATAGCCAGCTTGGCTTGTCCAAGTGTCATTAGTAAACAACAACAACAAGATAGTATCAAAATCTATTTGGGATCAATGGAGTCAATTCATCACCAGGCGGCGCTTCTGCTCTTGGTATTTGTCATGTGACAAATTCCAAACGTAGATTATTTACATTATATTATTGTGTGTATTTTCATATTTAATTTTGTAAATATACAATTTAATTTTATCCAGTAAATTGGTAGCAATACTTTTCTTTTTAATTTTTACGCACATTTAATAATAAAGAAACGCAAAAAATTAATAAAGAAATATTTATACTTTTTTCAAATTCTTCTACGTTTAATAATATGAATATTTTCCACAAATGAATGAAAAACGTAGTATTTTGACAAGGAATAAAATATTTATAATGGAAAGAGAAATCTGTTATCAGAATTATTTTATAAGAAATGATAGATGATAATAAAGAAATTTTAATATCATTGATAACTCTGCCATTTTTTTTGTTGCCAAAATAACCACTTGAATTTAATTATCATTACACTTTCCAACATTTTTAAAAATTAGTTTCTCAGAAATGCTTGTCATTGAAGACAAAATGATGGTAAATTGGAGAGAAACGAGTAAAATGGTGGAATAAATATCAGTCCAGAACTACTTGGAACTTATCATATTCAAATTTAATAGAGTTTATGCAGCGGAGGCCTGTAGCAAACAAACAAAAAAAAATTTTCCAAGCATACTTGACAAGTGACTTTGACGTCATATGAAGTGAGTCAATTGAAAAAAGTGTCACCGATAGTACGTTGTATTTATCAATTCAGCTAATAATCATACATTCAGCTATTATAATCATACAAATGTTTTCAGAACGAGGTTTAAATAGTATTGAGTTCTTTTTGTTGGTTTACAATTTAGAATTAAAATTGGTAATGAACCTTTCTTGGTTCATTACCAGTTTTAATCATCCTATATCCACATGCAGAAAGACATAAAAAATAAGTTACCCCTCATTGCTCAACGGATATAATTTTCTTTATGACATTTAATTATGCCATCGGACATTTATTTGACATGACACAATTTTCTGAATTGTGTCATGTCATACCCGTGATGAATGTTGATAACTTTTAGTAATTCAATGAAAATTTAAATTAATTGAATAAATAAGATATATATTTTTTCAACTATTAATCATGTTTCTGTTTTCGCTATTCAATAAATTTTAATTTCATATCAGATTACAAATGCCTTAGATTTAAATCAAAACTGTACGTCATTAATAATATCTTAAAGTTTAAATTATGAACTATAAGTGGAAAAAAAATGTTTTTATTGTGTGTGTAAATTTAGAAATTAACGTTCCTTTTATGATAGTTGTAAAAGTATCTATTTCAAATAAAAATTATTTTTATTGTTAAATGTGTAGATTTTTATTTTAATGCAGGGTATGATAAACATGGAAATTCAAGAAAATAAGTATTATTTTCTAGCTTTTTGATACATTTCTTGTTCTTATTATTTATTTTAAGCATACTTAAGCAGTGAGTCTTAGCGTCAATTTAACAGGGAGAAACCAAAATCAAGTGTCTATGCTGATGCAATAAGACTCCCCCAAACCAAGGCGGCAAAAGGGGCCCCATATGTTGCCACCATTTTCTGCAATCACTTTCACTTCCTAAAGCAAACGATACCCCCTCCGCACACCCTGCTAGCTCAGTTCTACTGAAATCGTTTGCCAGAGAAAACGGTAAATACTAACTCTTACCAATGCCGAATAAAAACGAAATCAAAATCCATGAAAAACTTGGAAAGAGGATCCTTTTAGGGGAGACTTTCATTTTCTTTCTGCCATCTTTTTTCCCTCTGACCTTCCCCGAGACGTTCTTCTCCCCACCGTCTTGTCCTTGACCGCATTTCTCACACTGCCTGCCCCCTTTACCCCTCCTTCGTGGTGCTCAGGGGGTCGAACACGTGCCGACTCTGGGTCGAGACCGGAACAACTCCTCAGGCAGCAGCTGCATCCCATCTTCCATTCTCAGGACCTTGGGTTGAGTTGTTGTACACCCTCCCAGATAACGTGACTTCGCCTCGGGTAAGGGGGTGGGGGATCTTACGTAATGCATTTTTTTTCCTGCTTTCGCAGAGGGGAGTTGGGAAGAAGGGGGAGTTTTTCTGCATATCGTATTCATAGGGTCCGTTCTTCTGTGGGATTCCATGACATAAAAAATCGAGCATTCTGAGGCGCTGCTGATGTGGGCCTTTCACACACGGAAGCGTCAAAAAGTAGTTGCAAGGTTGGGACAAATTTAGATCAGGGTCAGAAGGAGTAATAAAATTTTAAAATATGCTCCCTTAAGCTATTTATCTCCCTAGCTCTGTGAGGAAAAGAATCAGATGAAACAAATTAATAATATACGTAAACTATCCAATTCATGTACCTTTCAACTGTTTTTTTATTAAAACTTTAATAAGTAATTATTTTCATTTTTTTAAAAATTTGATTTTCTGTTCTATGAGAACTATAAAAAATCCTTAGAGTACTAAAAATTCTTTGCCACGTTAGCATGATAGATCAACATGGTGTAATCACTTATCATCATAGAGTTATTTATCATCGAAATAAAGCGTATGCATCTGGCAGGTATCTCATTATGTGAAGAAGTTGCAAGCATTTG
Source organism: Latrodectus hesperus (assembly GCA_037975125.1). Classification (NCBI taxonomy): domain Eukaryota; kingdom Metazoa; phylum Arthropoda; class Arachnida; order Araneae; family Theridiidae; genus Latrodectus; species Latrodectus hesperus. The sequence continues at coordinate 69,944,592 of CM075852.1, forward strand.
TTTTTCCAATCAAGCCCTAATTTGCAAACGTTTTCCACGAAAAAAAAACATTTAGCTCTCTTACTTTTTTTTTTAAAGAGGAAAAGGATTTTTTTCATTTTAGAAAGTATAATTATAGATATTTAGGAATAAAAGAATTTTCTTAAAGCCATTGAATAAAAAAGACAGTTTAATTGCATATATATATATATATATATATATATATATATATATATATATATATATATATATATATATATATATATGAACTTCAATGTTTTATTGTTGTTGTTTCTTGTGACACTTGGACAAGATAAGCTCGCTATGCCTTGGCAATGCGAATTTAAAACAATAGGGAGCGTCTTTCGTTTTAATCAGAGCACCATGCAGGTGAAAGTACGTCTTTGCTCTTTCTTAAATCCTCCGATAGATGGCACCAACAGAGAATCCACTCCCTCAATTTTGACATCGATCTGGAGGAGGTGCGAACTTCAGCAGGAGGTGCGAAAAATATGAACTTCAGAAAATCAATTGTTGAATTAAGTAAACCAGATGTTTAACTACCAGGACCATGGCGTCCTAGTGTAAGCTTACTGCGCCTCACAGGTCGACACTTTCCAGAACACATCCCATCAATGGGGAAAAAAATCTACTCCAACCAGGCAGTGTTTTATATGCTGTCGTAAAACCGATGAACAAGGGAAGAGAATAAGGCATGAGACAAGAGTTTATTGCAAAAAGTGCAATATATAGGGGCTTTTGAGCAGTACCTTGTTTTGGAATATATCATACTGTAAAAGATTTGTAAAATTTATGTATTGAAAATCATATTGTTATGTTTTTATATTATACTAGTTTATACTAGTTATATTTAGCTTCAAAATTTCGTTTAATTTGCTCAATATGAATAACATGTATGTGTAATCAATATTTTATGTGTATGTAAAAATTATAAATATAGTAATTATTGTATTTATAAAACTTTATTTTTGTAATAAATAAGCATTTTCTAACTCTGATAATAATATAAAGAATAAAATTAAACAGTCAAAATAAATTTTCCATTTTTGGTCCATTTTTTTGAAATATATGTCACAGTTAAAGGGTTAATGAGCTTCAGTGATTTATTTATTTATTTCAAGAATATTTTAAATATTAACAACATAATGCACTCAAGAAGTGCATTTAATTCGATTTATAAGTGAAATTAACTTTCCAAAAAGGAATTTGTAACAGATCTATATTAACAGACAAGGGATGGCGTTACTGCCAAATAGAGTGAACTTACAAAAATATTCAAAATCCAATAAGAAATATAGATAGATGATATAGAAGAGAGATGTGAGAAATGAAAGGCGAACCACTCCGTTCATAAATAACTTTGTTTATTATTTGTAATGTACCTTATATAACTTAATATATAACCTTGTTTATTATTATTAAGTATTTTCTTATTATTAAGTATGCAATGGTCTAGAGAAAATAAATGTTTTAATCATGTGTTATGTCGTAATAAATGTTTCGTTTTGTATTATTCTAACTATCCTTCCCTACAAATTTATTATTATAAATTCCTTTTGAAAAGTTAATTTGTAATTATTATTAAGTTAATTTATTAACATTTGTTAATAATAAATTTTTTTTTTTTTGAGAAAACAACAAAACATGAAATGACCGTAGTGAATTTTCTTAACAAATTCATTATAATGATACTAAAATTATTCTATGCAAATAATGTGTTCTTACATAATTTTTATACATCACAAAATAAGACAAGAATAAATAACTCCTGCTTGTTTTTTTTTTTTCTTTGAAAAAATGTTATTATGATTATTATTAGTTTAAAATGCAAATTTTTTTCATTTTCATAGTAGTAAAATTACTTTAGGTATTCACTCTGAGGAAGAGCAAAAGTTTCTGATCTGTGCTACCACTAAACTCAGCGAACACATGGAGAAAAGTATAATTTATGATAATTTTTTTCCTAAAAGATTGACAGGTGGTTGTTTTTTGAATAGTTAAAAATACAAAGCGAATACAAAATTTTAGTTTCATTGAGGTAAAATTATTTAAAATACCCCTGAGAAAGAACAAAATGTTTTGATCTATACATTCACTAAACTTAGCGAACACATGGAAGAAAATATATTATATGGTAATTTTTTTTCCTAAATGATTATGGCTGATGATTTTTGAACAATTAAAAATACAAAGCAGGTATAAAATTTTGTTTTCACAAAGGTAAAATTACTTAAAATACTAAGCTCAGTCAGGAGTTCCACTTGAGCTCCAGTGGCTCAGTAGCTTCACGCCGCTTCCCGTAAGCTCAGCAAAGTGAAGCATCATTTGTCGCGGGCAGTGGTTGGGAGGGTGACCACGGTGTACTCTCCTTCACTGCGTTGCTGAAGCTCCGTGGGTTGGGGACGTGTCTACGTTAATATGGGACGTCCCAAGTCCTTCCGCTGGTGTGGCGTGGAAGTGGAGAGGAGGGTGCCAGCTCAGGTGTGGCCTCGTCACCTGCCCGTGGATCAAAATGACGAGGCACCTTAAAATGAGCCAAAGTCGTACTTTTACCTTCGTGGTGCTCTGATCCAAACGAAAGACGCTCTCTATTAACTTAATTCGCACTGCCAAAGGCATAGCGAGCTTGGCTTGTCCAAGTGTCATAAGTAACAACAACAGGAGTTCCACTGGATTCGAGGAATCTCTTCAATTGCATTTCTGTTGCCTCGACCCTTTTTAGCATCGACCCCAACTGCTGCCATGACACCCTCTATACCGAAAAAGCTGAAGATGTGGCAAGGGCAGGGCTCCATGCCTTTGGTCCCATATGACTTGCCCTTTTCCTCTCTCTCTCTCTCTTTGCACTTGTCACACAACAACAACTAAACTCAGTGAATACCTGTAAGGCTGGTGATACAAAATGAATACATAAAATTTAAAGTATGCACATTGTGCAGCCTTATTAAAATATACGAACTACTAGAAAATACATATTTTTAATATGTTATTTACCAGTTTTCGAGTAATTGACTTGAGGGCTTTCAGAAAATGAATAGAAATGGACTTGTAACGCTTGAACAATGCTGTGTCTTCTTCTTCTTAGAGTTGGGTTTGTATGTCATTGGGCACCTCTGCTTTTATCAGCATTTTGTACTATTAACACCAAACCCAATGTTTCACAGTTCCAGTTGCTTGGGTCACCCACTTTATTAATAAAGTCCGATAACCCTTTAATGGAGTCTAGGTGTAACTCTCTAGTATGGATGATGCCTAAAGAAGTTAGTCTGGGGAGGGCAAGAGCCTCGCATTCGTAAATGATATACTTGGCCATTTCCTCTTGCGTATGACATTTCCTGCAGATAGGGTCTTGCTGAAACTGTCCCATTTTATGGAGGTGTTTTCTACAATAGTAGTGCCCAGTTATGAAGCCTACGATTAAACGTATCTTCTGCCTAGAGCATCTTAGAATTTCATGGGAAATCCTCGCTGATGATCTACAGATCATACTTTTAGCGTGGGTTTGACCAGGAGTGTTGAGCCAAGCTTCACACATCTTCCGTTTTTCCCATCTAAGAACATTGGTTTTTGCGGTCACAGTGCTGTGTCTGGTTTTAGATTCCTAAACGTACTGGAGCAGGGATCGTACTTTAAGATCTCTAATCTGATCCACTTAATATGAGATTTATAAATTTAATAAACTGAGCGGAAAACTTGAATAAATATACTTAATAATAATATAAATTTGAATAGCAAAAATGAATATTGTTTAAAATAAAAATTGCAATTTAATTTTCACAATTCGGAGAAAAATCAGTAATTATAACTGTCACATGGGCTTTCACTGTAGTCACAATAATGAAAATCTTAAATATTTTGTTACATTCGACATCTTCTGCATGTATTTTCGAGAGGCATAATCCCCCCAAAGGAGTTAAATCAGAATAAAGCTTTAAAATATCAATGCCGATAACTAACATCAGTAGTCGTAAAATTTCATCTATCAATTTTCATATCAAAGAATTTGGTTTTAATGAATATAGGATTTGAAAACTTGTACTTTAGCTTATGCTTAGTAAAAACAAAACACCCTAGCAAAAGCGCTTTGACTTTTAAATGCAATTAGGGAGAAATAAATCGTAAACTTATACTTTTTATTTGGCTCGCCTTTTGTATTCATTTAATCTGCTATTTGATTGCATTATTCGCTGTACTATGAAATCTTTTTTATGATTATACCCAATACATATGCCCCAGAAAAATTTGTTAGCACCTTTTAAATCTCATTTCTACGCCAAGCACATATGGTTGTAGAAAGCATCGTTTGTATGTGAAGATAGTCCTTAGCATTTGACTTCAAAAGAGTGCAACAGTAACTCTTCAATAAGAAAACAAAAAATTTTTGGTTAAACAATTACTTTTTAAAAAACAAATACAGCCAATATTAATTTTCTAAAAAAAGTGATGATAATATTATAACAAGTTAATATATCAACAAATTAATTTCAATTTTCTTAGATGAAAATTACTGTGTAGACGATTTTATAACATGGGCTATTATGATTCTAATGTAAAAAAATTTTCCTTCATTAGCCTCTGTATGAATTGCATTCAAACATGTTACGCTGCAACAGATTCTGTGGCTCTTTACAAGCTCTGATTTTTACTCAAAACCATATATTAAGTTGTTGTTGTTACTTATGACACTTGGACAAGCCAAGCTCGCTATGCCTTGGCAATGCTAATTTAAGACAATAGGGAGCGTTTTTCGTTTTAATAAGAGCACCATGAAGGTAAAAGTACGTCCTTGCTTTTTTAAATCCTCCGATAGATGGCACCACCAGAGGACCCACTCCCTCAATTTTGACATTGATCTGAAGGAGGAGGAAATTTTCTCTAGACCATTGCACCCATGGTAACTGCTCAATGACCGACCACAGGACTTTAGATTCCACAGATTTATAACGAGCTCGTATATCGCATGTACTCGATGGGTCTTTGGCGGCAGTGGGAATCGAACCACACCCTTCCGGATGGAATGCCGATACCCTAACCACTAGGCTACCACAACCCATATTTTAAGTAAAAAGTTGAAAGCACAAAATAATTATAAATCCAAAATCGTCTAAATTTTAAAATCTTAAAATTGCTGTTTAATTCTCCATTACTTTCCTCTTGATTTTATTTTATCAAATCATAATTCTTTGACAACAAATAGCGTAAAATTTTGAGATTAAAACTTTATTTGGAAAAGCTGTAACTAAATCCGTTTATTATTCATTTAGTTTTAAAGACAAAAGTTAATAATTGACTATCAGCGTATTTAGAGAATACTGATTTCAAGAACCTTGGTGTATACTTTAATATTCGTGGAGATGGTTTATGGTTGATACTTTTAAAAATTTCCTGATTTTTATAAGATGACACAGTGAACAATTTTCTACTTTTAAATATTTCAGAAGTTGTGGCAGGAAGAGTAGAAAAGGAGGAATACAAGATCAAAAAGTAATACAATAAATTTTGGATAAAGCTATTTGTACAATATAGATACAAATGAAATTTGAGCACTTTAAAACTTCTGTTTTAACATTCATATTGTTAAAATATGGATGAGCAAGAAAAAAATAAAACAGAGCATATAAGATGGGCATACAAGGATCATGAAAAATGAATTTTCATGAATTAATGTATAATAGAGATTATAAAGATTTAAAAAAAAAATAGTGTTTTCGAAAGGTATTTAAAGAAGCATAATTGCTTACTTATTCTATTTAGTCTGTATGAGGATTTATGTATTTTGAATTTTTAGGAAGCAAATTCTGTAATTATTGAATGTTGATAGAATTTCAAGATCTTAAATAATCTAATTGGCACAAAAGAATAGTCAATAAAACGTGCTCGCTTATATGTTTAGCAATACTTAATCCACTGCCTATCCTGTCTAGTGCCTGACTGCGTATAGGGAGGTCCTGGGTTCGAATTCTAGTTCGGGCATGGATGTACTTTTTTTCTCTCTCTACCTATCCTGTCTTTGTCCTTTCCTTGTATGAATGATGTGTGAATGGTTGCCTTCCCTATAAACGGGTCCCTATGGCATGTGTGTACTGAGGAAGTCGGACTCCACACCAAAATAGGGTTCAGTTGGAAAAGTGGAGCAGCGCACCCCATATTGTCAGCCTATCTGTCCAAAGACAACAACAACAATGCTTTTTCCAAACTCTATAGCAGACTCTCTTCTGAAAACAGAACTAATCCGGTTGTCATCAATGTTGATGGATTGTTACGTATGTAAACATAAGCATTAAATCATGTTTGTTTTCATATTTCCGACTAAATCTTAACTCGTTAGTAAGCATTATCCTATTCCAATTTCGTTATCGAAGTTCTGTCAGCCAAGTATCTCTTTGCAATTCTTCATAATTTTTCCCAACTCATGAAGTCTACCATTGAAAATTCTAAACTCAGTGGCAAAACATCCTCATGAGGCCAAGGTCTACAGTATCCATTTCTGTTTTCCTGACCGAGGGAACTGAGTGCGAAGCATATGTCCCGGTTAGGTGGTCAGCCTAACACGAAAACCCCCAGTATTTAGTTCCTAAGCATGCTCGGTACTAAGTTCCATCAACCCAGTGAAGGGAGGAAAAGCTAAGTCGACTTTGTGGAGTCCGAGAACAGAACATCTGACCACAATCAGAAGTCAATTAATACTTTATAAGTCTATATATATATATATATATATATATATATATATATATATATATATATATATATATATATATGATAAAAAGTATTTATAATTATGCGATATTATGCTTTATATATATATATAAAGCATAATATCTGCTGTATTTTAGGATTTTTTATTCCTTTTAATTGTTATATACGATTATATCAAAAAGAAATTTTTTCACGTTGTTCGTTTAATTACGAGTTCCTTATAAAAAGTCCAAAATCATTAAAGTTTTTGAAAAGAAATCTTAAAAATCTTTCGTATCTCATCTCTAAAATTCCTTAGAATCTGGAAACAAGGGAAAGCCAATCAATTATTACTGAAACTCGAGAAAAATCGGACAGTATTTCTTTTTTTATGGAGTTTTTCACCAAACGTTTTTTCTTCGTAAAATAAACAGGAACCCCTAATCTATCCACAGACTCACAAATTCCACTTTGCCCCCCCCCCATCTTCTTCTTAACAAGCAAACCTGACTATCGTTACGTAACTCATCATTCTTTTTTTTTTTTATCTCCTGTTCTTGCATCTTCAACTAAAAGCATATGTATAATTTTTTATGCCATCTGGTTTTTTATGACTGGCAACACCTCCCCCTCGAGAAAGAACGCTTAAAAAAACAGTGCAAGGGGGGAAGGGCCCTGTAAGTAGGTCAGCCGCAGCCCGTGGAGAAGGTGTACCACTACACTGTAGCAAAGTTCTCAGAATACAGAAATTTCACTTTAGGGCAATTTTTTCTCTTCGTATACATGACTTTATTTATGACTGCCATAAAAGACAGGGCAGGAATCAGCGGTGGCTTAAAAAATTTCTGTCTGGAGTAAATTAAAAGGGATTCAGGTGAAAAAAAAAATCAATTTGATGAGAAATGTCGTATGAAAATTCAAAAGGTGAATGAATTTCTGGAAAAGTATCAGTTATATACAAATGCAGCTAACAAAGCAACTCTTTTATCATACTTATTTTAAAAGAAATTAAAGAAAAATTGAACAGAAAATAGGTTTGAAAGCTAATAAATATTTGCTCAGTGACAGAAGCAAATTACTCAATTATAGTTTTATTTAAATTTATATTATTTCAGAATTCATATGAAGCCATTAAAAACAATAAAAAGATATCCGTTTATTTAACTTAAATAACTCTACCTCTTATAAGTTGCTGCATCAACATGCTACCCTGTATCTAGCGCTGAGTTGGGCTCTACCAGTTAGATAAATGGTTTGGTTTGTTTGTCGCCCAACGGTCACTTTTTGCACACGAGGGCTAATTAGACTAGGACCTATGGCTTAAAGTGGATTCCGAACCACTAAAAAACATCCATGCCCAAGGTGGGATTCGAACCCACGAACTGTTGAACCGAAGGCAAGAGCGCTAACCATTCGGCTGCCAGCTCGGCCCAGTTAGATATAAGCAGCCGGGTGGAGTCTTCGTGATTTTGAAGCAGGGACCAAGAAGAGGACCTCCAATACTTGGCCTGCCATCCTCAGAGGTATCATTTCACTTGGAGGACATTGTGACCACTCCTTGTTTTAACATGCCCAAGCCGCTTTTAGCGAACACGACGGATCTTCGGTTAAGTCGGGATTCGGACTCACTACCACCCGATGATGAGAACAACGCCCTAACCAACCAGGCCACCGCTGCCTTTTTATTAATAAGTGGGAAACATTGAGTTCATGCATTTTTTGTGGTATACTCAGTGGGAAATGTGGATGAACCACTTCTGGATATACATACATAAGGGGTCGTGGTAGTCTAGTGGTTAGGGTATCGGCCTTCCATCCGGAAGGACGGGGTTCGATTCCCAATGCCGCCAAAGACCCACCGAGTACATGCGAAATACGTGCTCGTTAAATCTGTGAAAACGAAAGTCCTGTGGTCGGTCGTTGAGCAGTTACCATGGGTGCGGTGGTCTGGAGATAATTTCCTCCTCCTTCAGATCAATGTCAAAATTGAGGGAGGGGATTCTCTGGTGGTGCCATCTATCGGAGGATTTAAAAAAGAGCCAAGACGTACTTTCACCTTCGTGGTGCTCTGATTAAAACGAAAGACGCTCCCAATTGACTTAAATTCGCATAGCCAAGGCATAGCGAGCTTGGCTTGTCCAAGTGTCATTAGTAACAACAACGTACATAACGGTGCCGGCGAGCTCTGGACTGTACCTTAAGGTTAAAGAGCTTAGAATACTTATCCCAGCGCCTCTTAATTTTGAGCCACATTCAGGTGACGAGGTCACACATGAGTTGGCACCTTCCTCTTCACATCCGCCCCACACAAGCAGAAGGACGACACATATTAACGCAGACACGGCCCTAACTTCTTCTTCTTCTTAGAATTGGGTTTGTATGTCATTGGGCACTTCTGCTTTTATCAGCATTTTGTACTGTTAACTCCAAACCCAATGTTTCCTAGTTCCAGTTGCTAGGGTCACCCATTTTATTAATAAAGTCCGATAACCCTTTAATGGAGTCTAGGTGTAACTCTCTAGTATGGATAATGCCTACAGAGGTTAATCTAGGGAGGACAAGAGCCTCGCATTCATAAATGATATCCTCTCCCGTTTCCTCTAGCGTATGACATTTCCAGCAGATAGGGTCTTGCTGAAACAGTCCCATCTGGTCAGAGAGTCAGTCATACTAGGGATAGCTTCCTGACTTTCACCAGAAGATGGTTTGGAGGTCCTTTTACCTCAAATGAAGGATTCATTACTGCCCATTTACAAGACTGCCTCTGAGTTCCCTTGTCTTTTTCAGCAAGGTCTACTTCAGAGGCATCACCTGCAGGTGCAGAAAGGTTTGTTACTTCTTGTGTCTTTTCAGCCACAAGATAACAATTTATATGCTCAGGTAATATAAGTCCACCCAGCATTGCCTGAGATACTGGGCAAGGCAAATTACTCTAGAAGTTCGCCAGGCAACTAGAGGCTCCGTTAAGACACCAATACCGCGGTGCCAATTAGCCCTAGGCACGGATCGCATAACACCAGGGTTTACGGGAGCTGGTTCGCGGCCTCTTATTCTATATTCAAGGCTATCCTGTCATTCCTACAGGACGTTCGGTGATCCACCACCTACCGACGCGCCTAGTAGCTGCTCAGGCTCCAGGTGACACGTCCCCAACACATGGAACTCCAACAATTCAGTGAGGGGGAAACTGGTCACTCTTTCAACATCTATAGAGAACTTTGAAAAATACTGGTAAATATACAATTCAGAGTCATTGTTAAAATTATTTGAGAGTAAATTTAAGTTATGCTTAAGAGATAATGTGCTTAAATCTGATCTCGGTTTATAAAAAATAACTTGTGATTGCCAAAATTGTTCTTTTTAAATTATTTATCAGAAGCGACATCGCCGCCCGAGTCTTCACATATTAGCAATAGGCATCATTGAGCGTTTTCTTAAAAGATGTCATCATTTGTTTTCGTAAAGAGTTTTATGTTCATTCAAATAAAAGTGTAAAAGTTCATTTCCTTGTAAAATTGATTGGTCTTATGGGTCCTTTCTCCCAACAATCATTTACGCTTAATTTCTTTATTAAACAAGTATATATTGCTTATTTACTTGTTAACTAAAGAAATCAAGCGTAAGTTATTGTTGCACAGAGTATAAATTGTTTACACTTTCATTTCAGTTTTATCAATTTATTTATTAATTAATTATAATTAATTATAATAATAATAATAATAATAATAATAATAATAATAATAATATATTATTATTATTATTATTTTGTAATTATTTTCTATTACATTACATACTTGATTTACGTTTTGCATTGCATTTTGGAATCTTCTTTACTCTGCACCTCCTGTTGAATTAATAGTCGTTATCAAAAATGACAATCATTTGTTCCCTTAATAAGGAAGAACAAGTTTACTTTTCTCACCTCTATTTTCATTACATTTTTTTATTTATTTTATTATTACTCCAGTCATTTTAGCTAAAATATCTTCTTGATAAATATTTCAATTCTGTCATTTTTTTTATTGAAATTTTACTTTTCACACACTTTTAATCTCTTTGAATTACGATACATTTTTCTAAAACATTAAACTATTTAATACAATTTTTAATACACTAATATTTATTAATACAATAATTTTTCTTTCTTTTCAAATGTTCGGAAGACATTCGTAGATTCAATTATTCTTGGCTCTAATGTCCAAGAAATCCTCTTAAACAGCCTACAAATCATTACTGTGGTAACATTTCCATAGGACAATGCCCGATTACAGAGCTGCATATAATGTCTAAGAAATCCTCTTAAGCCACATACAGGCCATTACCGTGGTAACATTTCCATAGGACAATGCCCGTTTACAGAACTGCATATAATGTCCAAGAAGTCTTCTTAAGCAGCATACAAGTCATTACTGTGGTAACATTTCCATAGGACAATGCCCGTTTACAGAACTGCATATAATGTCTAAGAAATCCTCTTAAGCAGCATACAAGTCATTACCGTGGTAACATTTCCATAGGACAATGCCCGTTTACTGAACTGCATATAATGTCCAAGAAGTACTCGGAAACAACCAAGTCACGCTGCTTTTCCACTATATTTCTAATTTTGATTTGTCGGCTATTAAACACATCTAGTCATTATTTGGAGTACAGTTATCCCAGAAATACAGCTACACATAACTTCACATCACTTTTGATTATACGTGGTTTTGTTTGTTTGTCGCTAAACAGTCTTTTTTTCTGCACACGAGGGTTAATAAGACTAGAAAACTACAGTTTAAAGTAGGTAACGAACAACTGTAAGCACCCAGGCCCAAAATGGGATTCGAACCCACCAGCTGTTGATTTGTGGAAAATCTACTGCCGTTTTCCGAAACCACATCCAACATTTCCTTCATTTAACTCTAGGAAGTAGAAGTGGTTACTATCATTCATAATGGGAACATTAATCACACTTCACAAAATGTATTTTCAATTAATTGACATTTATTGAGTGTGCAATCTAAGAAATATTTTGCTTAGATATCCCATAGTATTTTCCAATATTACGTCTTCCCTAGTAAGTCAGATATCAGTTTTACTATCTTTTCTTATCTTTATAAATATGGAAACATTTTTGAATTGTTTGTAGAATCATGAAATTTTCAAGTAAACGAGAAAATGAGTTGTTATACTTTGCAGGCGCCAGAGATTTACTGGAAAATCCTGTTAAATTAAATGAGATTGTCTTTATTGCTTCACTCGCTTTAAAACTGTAAAATTTTAACTTTTTTAACCGAATACTGTAAGATAATTGCTGAAGATTATAAAATTGTATCTAAAAAGTTTTTAAAATAAAGGAAAATTGAATATTATTTAAACAATAAGATAATATTTTTTTAAAAATAATTATAAGCACTAAAAAATTTTTTTTCGAAAAAAATTAAATGAAATTTGTGTGAAAAAATTCTAACTACCTTACTCTGTTTCTGAAAAGAAATTATCATTTTGCAATGGTGTGGAATTAAAATATCAATTTCATTAAAGAGTAAAGAAATATTGGAAATAATTATATTATAGTCTTTAAAATTATTTGAAACCATGTCTTTAAATTTTACTTTAAAATCTATATTGGTCATACGTAGATGAAATAAATGAAGCCAAATCTTATGTCTGCAAAAATTCTGTTTAAAGAGGTTGCGTTAATAAGAACATATGCTAATAAATTTAAACTGAAAAAAAACTTAAAATAATTATATTGGAATAATTAAAATTAATGTTCATTGAGACAGCACTTCATACTGGAATATCAGCGTGAAAACGATTATAAGGAAATCAATAATTCATTGTATTATTAAAAAAAAATTTTTTTTATGTGTGTGTTTGAGAATAAATCAGGAATTAACATCAAATTGGTTTCATAAAATGAAAATGATACATTTCTACTTTAGAAACATTACCATAATTTTAAAGTAAAAGTATTTGGTGGTGCCATCTATGATTTTTATTCACAACTATTTTCGATTGAAAAATTTTAAATGGACAATATATATGTGTGTGTGTGTATATATATGTAATGAAACATTTCTTCAGAAAAAATTAAAATCATCTAAGAAAAATATTTTAAATATAACAAAATTTTAAGCCTGTAGATTAGTAATTAAATTCTAGAATTTTCATGATAAAAAAATGAAAATTTTATTTTTGGAGCTGAAATAAAATATGAATATTTAAAAATAGGTAGTTCATTCCTACAGGTGTGAGAGCAAACTTTGAAAAGGAATGGAAGCAATTTTCATTAATTTTTTGGAAATCTTATCTAAGAATTCCTAAAAATATTAGAAATAAATAAAATAATAATATTAGAAATAATTCCCATTACTGAACGTTACGTAAAAATCCAATGTACCGTTTTAAAAGTAAGGAAGGTTAATTTTTTAAGTGTATAATTCAAACTAAGCAATTTTCCGAATTCATATTACTACTTCATTAACAATTATATTTGGTTGATCTTCAAAGCATATTTTGAACAATAAAAATCATAAAATATATAAGCGATCAAAATATTCATATTCATTTTGTATACAAATAAAACCAAAATAATAAAAAATAAAATTCACAATATGCATAAAAATTTAAGAAAAAAAATTACAATCGATAAACATTTTGATATTTGAATGAACTTATTAGTATTTATGAAACAATTAAATTATTTCTCACTTTTTAAGTTTACATTCTATATCAGAATTAGAAATAAAAACAGGAATTATTATTTTAGACAATGGAAAATTTCTCGGTAATTATAAAAAGATTTTTAACATTTTCTATTTGAAAAAATAACTGAAAATCCTAAAAAACGCAAAAGCTAATTAAAATCTATTTTATGTTGAGAAAAACAAAGGTAAACGAATGTATATTTTTAAAAATTAAACTTCATTTTATATTCATGTATTTAAATACAAAACGATATTATTTTTTGAAAAATGTTAATGCCTCAATTTTATTAGCTATAGCTTATTTAACATATTAATAAATATTCTGAATAATAATTAATAAACTAATATTTGAGGAAAAACTAAATATTTAATTGAAAACTTTAAAAAATGCAATTTTTATGAAATTACTAGCCTACTTATAGAAGAATATGTAACTCAAATTAATTCGTTTTTAACTCAAGTAAAAGCTTTATTTTAAATGGTTGGTAGAGGTTTATTGCTAGACGATTACTTTTTTTGCATTCGAGGGTTAATAATATTGGGATCTATATAGTTTTTAAAAGCAAATTCTGAACTATTACCAACAACCATGATCGAGGTGGTAAACAAGCCCAGAACATTGTAACCAAAGCAATAGTTAATAACTCCTTGCTTTTGAGAAAACTGGCTATAATGTATATTAACATTTAAAAACTTTATTCATCTATTTTTTAATGTTAAAACAAGAGTAAACAATTCTTTGTTTAAATTTATAATTTCAGGTTTCTTACTAAAAATATTATTGTAATAGGAAAAATTATATAATTAATAGGAATTATATTGTATAAATTGAGGGGAAAAGCAAACACACTCACAAGGTAGCTTTTTATTTATTTTTTTAAACTTGATAACTACGTTTCGAATCCATAACGAATTTTATTCGTCCAATTAGTGTTGTATATCAACATTTTACAATTTTTTAAGACTTACTTCTTAGAATTCTATTATTATTATTTTTTTTAGTATACACTGCTTTATTTCCTCTTTCTGTCACATTAATATTTAATTTCTTTTCTCAAATATTTATAAGTACTTGGTCGATTACATTTTTATCCTTGCTTGAATCTTGGATTTATCTACTTTCTTCAAAATTTGTCAAAATCGTATATTCAGTTTAACCTTCAATCAAGAAATGTCATTTCATTTTTTCACAAGTTTTATAGTTACTTTTCGTATTTGCAAATATTATAGTATCATCTGCACATTCGTGTTGAATTCGTAAATACAATTCTTTGATCATGTGACAGCACAGACAATAATGAATCTGCCAGTTAAATAATTTTGTTGAATTCAAATGTTTCCACATATATTTATATTGGTTATGGTATTTTTTGTCATTTTTCGTAAATGACATTAGTATTCCAAATTACTCTATTGCTTCAAACAATTTTCTTGCGTTGATGCATGCTGAGAAGTCAATAAAATTATATGTCAGAATGTTGAGAAGTCAATAATTTTTTTTCCAATGGCGGGCACATTTGAATGACTAACCCTATGCCACAACAAGGCCAGAAACTGATACTCATTTGTCGTTACCCAGCGGTCGTTACCAGAGTGAATCAAGTCACGGAGGCGAGTAGCGTTGTCCGCGCCATACCACCACAAACCCGTTTATAAGGTGGGCCACATTCATACAACATCACAGAAGAAAGGACAGAGAAAGATAGTAACATCCATGCCCGAACCGGGATTCGAACCCAGGACCCAATCTCAGGAGTTAGGAGAGAAATCAATAATAGAATCATATAAATCTTCTTAGTAATATATAATTACAAAAACGTAATCCACTGTTTCGTTTCTACATCTAAATCTGCAGACATATTTCCGCAAGAAATTTTTTTTTAAATTTTGTTAGTTAGCAGATTTAAAATACAAGAGTCGTCAAAAAAAGGGGGGGGGTTGTTGAACATTTGTATGTGAGAATATGATTAAACTAAATAAGTAACTTTCTTTTTTTCGGTATTATATCGATATTATTGTTTATAGTCTCAAGGTTAAATGCAAGTGTATTGTGATCATTGTTTGATTTTGTTCGTTTCGTTTCGAAGGAAACTAAAATAAGAGACCCGCCAGAGTTCCAAAAGGGAAGACAGATATATGTTTAGGACATCAATAGGCACAACCAAACTGTAAGAAGCATGCGGTCGACAAGAAAAATTGTGATCAAATTAATAATAATAATAATTGTGGAAGCACAGCGTGATAGCACTGTTTAAAACGTTCTTTTATTGATTGCCTTGCCGATTTAAACTAACCGTAAAGTGGATATTTTATCGTTTTGCTTTTTCTTCGATTTTCAACGTGTTCAAGTTTGGAAGCAATATCCCTGAAGATCTGAAAACTAATTATTGAGAACAAGTAATTTTCACGATATTGAAAATTTTTACAAGCGGAAAAAATTATAATTAAAAAATACTTCTTTATTATAGGTAAAATCATGAATTAATTCGGCCTATTTTCATTTATTCATCTGAAACGTGGACATTGACTGAGAAGGACACAGAAACCATCTCCATTTTCGAAAGAAAAACTTTAAGAAGCATATTTAGTGGAATAAAATGTGAGAATACATGGTGAAGAAGAACTAATTCTAAGCTCTATAAACTATATAAAGAACCAGATATTGTTAAATTTATCTCAATACAGAGATTAAAATGGGCAGGACATTTGAGCCGGATGAACGACAATCGGGTGACGAAACAAAGTTTCTTGGCTCGCCCCATTGGCACTAGAAGAAGAGGACGACCGAAACTCCGATGGCGTGACTGCCTTGAAAACGACCTAAAAACACTAAAAGTGACAAACTAGATGACCATGTCTAAAAATAGGGGGTCCTGGTATGCACTTCTGAGGAAGGCAAAGGCCCACCCTGGGCTGCCTGGCCAAGAAGAAGAAAATCATGAATGGATTTTTTCTCATCGCCGACGACACTCAGACACGCTATGGTGGGATTTGCTTTGTTTGTTATTGTTCGAAGAATAGAAGGCAGGCAGCAAATTAGTCGACAACTCGGATTTACAACGTCGTCTCAATACAAATGTGATGTAGGGCTCGTCTGCACCACCAGGTATGTATGTACGATGTGGTCCGACCTCGTGGATATTATAAACCAATGAGAATTGTAATAAAGTGACGTAATCATGATATCAAGTAGAACGAAAGAAAAAACCATTTGATGGTTAAAAAAGAAAAGAACATAGGGGCAAAGCTTATTGTTGAGAAGTCAATATCGATCCATACATTCAATGGAAGTTACTTAGAATGTTTGGACAAAAGTTGAAATTAATCAATCCCTTGTGATGGATGTAAATAGGAAATGGCATATAGTGTGCGGGACAAGAACTTTAAAACCTGTGAAATATGGATCAAAGGAAACATGTCTCGTAATCTGATGAATCTAATTTCGTTCTCCATCAGGACATGGACTTCTGTGCAGCGACCCTTCTCAAAAATTCCGAAAATTGACTATTGCTTTTCTAGAGTAAAGCATGAGATGGTTTTGCAATGGTTTGGAATAGTTTCCTTTGTGTCACCATACATGAAAAGGTCCCTACTGACCGATCAGTCAACGCTCTATTTACCTGATTCACTGTATTCGAACTATTCAGTTTCAGGAACATAACTCAGTGCAACTTTCAGTTGCTTAAATTTCATAGAAAATCAATTTTGTATTTTGAAAGAATAAAAGCTTATTTTAGTCCAGAATCTGACAGCTAGAGCATTCTTTACATGAAGAATGGTACAATACTCACTCATCGAGATTCAGAATTTGTACGTTTCATTTCAAAGAGGATTCAAATGATTTTAACAAAGGTATAAAAAATTATTTTTATGTATGGTTTTCTTTTATTACTTTGGACAACTTCTCTGTACTATCATATATTTAGTAGGTGCAACCAACTAAAATCTAATTTTTAAAATAAAATTTATTAACATTGTTTATATATAGAACAAAAAAAAATTTAATTTCTCCAACATAACTTTTGAGGAACAAATTTTTTTTAAAAAAAATAATAAATTAGTTCTTGACACTATTATTAATATTCCTCACATTTTTTATACTATTAATATTGTTTCTTTTTTTGGTGTTAAATCTGCGTCAAACTTCCTATTCATTTTACATTTAAATCTTTGCTTTCCTTTTTTTATTTAGTTCTTATTACCCCTCAGGGGTTTACCTTCTTTAGGTAAATATGGATGTCGCAATCCCGATTAGGTAAATATGGATGTCGCAATCCCAAGGTACTCTAGCAATCTGTCCTCTTCTTTCTTTTCTTCTCCTTTCCATCCCTCAGGGGTTTACCTTCTTTAGGTAAATATGGGTGTCGCTATCCTAAGGTACCCTAGCGATCTTTATCCTCTTTTCCTCTACTTTTCTTTATCTTTCTTTTCCTATTCTTTGTCGTCGTCGAGATCAAGACTTCTTGCTTATGTTGCATCTTGCTTTCCAATGGGTCTTACGCACATTTTTTTCTTTGGTCTTCCGCCCCATATGTCGGCCGTGTATGGCGTCCCGTAAGGAGGAAATTGGTGTCCTGGGGTCCCTTAGCGTTCCCTTTGGCCCAGGCTTCTCTGTAGACGGGTGGCTGGAGTGAGCCCGCTCTCAGTCTACCGGCTGGTACTATGTTAGGAATGTCTTATTCCTTGCATGGTGCTGTAGGGCTAGTCCTGCATTCTGGGTTGTGCGGACATGCTCGCTAGATCCTCAACCTAACATGTAGTACTATATCCTGGTGATACCCCTAAGGTAAGTGCCGAGACTGGCTATTGCCAGAGTCGGTAACTGCCTTCCCTTGTTGGGCTCTGTGATGGGCGGGGGCCCACTGGGATGAACTTTTCTCTTTCTCATGGGTCCAAAAAATTCTGGCCACGGCGAGGGCCTTAACTCGTCACAAATTGATAGTAAATTTGACAGAATTGGGAATGTTTACCCAAAGTTCATATTAATACAGAACAACGAGGGCATGCTTAAACAAATGTCACCTTTCAAAACTCTCAAACAGATTAAGGCAGTTGCAGGAGAACCTAGTAATTTA
The DNA here is from genome assembly GCA_037975125.1 of Latrodectus hesperus. Classification (NCBI taxonomy): domain Eukaryota; kingdom Metazoa; phylum Arthropoda; class Arachnida; order Araneae; family Theridiidae; genus Latrodectus; species Latrodectus hesperus. Next base: position 69,963,037 of record CM075852.1, read on the forward strand.
AAAAAGCTAAGATCCGGAGATTTACTAATCGAGAGCTCATCTGCTCAACAATCAAAGTCTCTTTTATCTTTAAAGGTTTTTGGAGAAATTCCCATCATAGCCTCAAGTCATAAATCACTTAATCAATGTCGTGGTGTAATTTCAGAGATAGACCTTTTACCTTTTATCAGTATCTGAAACTGAGATCCTGGAAGAATTAAAAGACCAAAGAATTTGCAATGTCCGTCGAATCACCATCCATCGAGGTGAAGAAATTTTCCCCACAAAAAACTTGATATTAACTTTTGACTGTTCTAATCTTCCCAATTCAATAAAAGCAGATTACCTGAATTGTCCTGTAAGACCTTATATTCCAAACCCCATACGATGCTTTAATTGTAATAGATTTGGACACTCTAAAATGTTTTGCAGATCAAAAGCTACATGTACTCAATGCTCAAGTCTGGAACACCAGTAATCTGACTGTAAATCTGAACCATTTTGTATAAACTGTAAAGAAAATCATAGCGCATCTTCTAAGACCTGCTCACACTGGCAACATGAAAAAGAAATTCAACTGATAAAAACGACGCGAAAAATCTCATATCAAGAAGTTAAGAAACAACTTCAAAATACAACAATTAATTTCAAGAAACCATATGCCCATGTACTGAAAAAAACAGTATCAACTGCTGTACAAACAGACACTTCATCAATCACCTTTTTTAAACCTGAAACACAAAGCAAACCTACTACAGAGAAGTCCATATTTATAAAGCCACAAAAAACAAGTGACTCTGATAACAGAAAAAAGCTTAAGATTAAAGATCAATCAAATGTAACTGCTTTTAAAACCAGTCTTCCTACATACAGCCATAGTGATATGGATACTGATATTGATAATTTTGAGTTGATTGCGAAGAATAGATCACGTCACCGTAAAAAGAACCCTTCACAATGGTGGTTCTTCTTTCTTGGAATTGTCATGGACTCCGCACGCATATATCTGACATTACGAAAACATTTCATTCCATAGATTTGGCTATTTGCTCTCCTATTTTATTTCCTCATCTGGACTTGACCACTAAAAATGATTTGTATAACAGTGACCATTTTCCTGTAATCCTTACTTTTGCTGATCCACCTTCTAATGGCTTACAACCTACAACCTTTAAGTATCACAAGGCAGACTGGCATTCTTTTGCAGAACTGGCAGTTATTGCAGAAGAAATGATTACAAACACTGATATAAATGATGCTGTTATTAAAGCTACAAATACTATTATGAAAGCTGCTGAAATATCCATTCCAAAATACCCCTCTCGTCCTCGAAAACTGCGGAAACCCTGGTGGAATGAAACCTGTGCAAAAACCTACTGTGAACAAAAAAGTTTTGGAATATTTTTCGAAGACATCCTACGACCAATAATCTAATTATCTTTAAAAAAGCAAAGGCTGTAGCCCGCAAGATTCGCCGTCAAAGTCAAAGGGACTCTTGGATACGATTTACATCAAATATTACATCTAGCACTTCTAGCAAGCTTGTTTGGAAAAAGGTGAACGCAGCTAATAGCTTGTACCAAGAATTCTCTTTCCCGATATTGACTACTAACACTGCAGTTTATTCTTCTCCCGAGGATGTAGTTAATAAAATTGGCGAAGCATTTTCTAGTGTGTCCAAATCTGACTCATACACACCTTTTTTCCAAGAGTATAAGAGTACTTACTGAGCAGATCAACATAAATTTTAATAATTCTGAACAGTTACCTTACAACTATGAATTTCACATGTATGAGCTACAAAAGGCTCTATCCAAGACCCATAATACCAGCCCAGGTCCCGATGGAATTACTTATCAAATGCTCCGCCATCTAAGACCAGTCTCTCTCACCAATATCCTGTTCCTCTTCAACAGAATCTGGCAGGAAAATATTTTCCCTTCTATCTGGCAAGAAGCAATAGTCATCCCCATCCTAAAACCAGGAAAAGACCCTAAAGACGCTTTAAGTTATCGTCCTATAGCCTTAACAAGCTGCCTTTGTAAAACGATGGAACGCATGGTAAATAACCGTCTTGTTTTTTACTTAGAAAACAATAGGTGTATACCTCATCAGCAAAGTGGCTTCCGTCAGGGTAGATCTACGTTAGACAATATTATTAATTTGGAAAATGATGTTAGAACCGCTTTCTTTCGTAGGAACCATCTTGTATCAGTATTCTTAGATATTGAGAAGGCCTATGATAGAATCTGGCGCTATGGAATTATTCGGACTTTACATGGTTTTAATCTCCGTGGTAACCTACCACTTTTTATTCAAAACTTCCTACAAAAAAGAAGTTTTAAAGTGCGCATTGGGTCTGTTTTGTCTAGATCCTTTGTTCAAACTGAGGGCGTCCCTCAGGGTAGTATACTTAGAGTAACATTATTTATTGTTTATATTTCCAAGGTTTTATTTATATTACCTTTTTGTATTAAAAGTACACTTTACGTAGATGACTTACAGATTTCCTGTCAAGGTTCAGATATACATTCAATTGAACGACAACTACAGACGGCTGTAAATCAAATTACTGACTGGTGTGACAAAAATGGCTATACCATTTCACAAAGTAAGAGCAGTTGCATTCATTTTTGTAGGAAACGTGGCCCTCACCCTGATCCCAATATCCAACTTCAGGAGGTATCCATTCCTGTTGTTAATGAGATACAATACCTTGGGGTAATTTTTGATAACAGACTTACCTTCTTGCCCCATATATTACATTTGCGCAAAAAATCACTTAACATACTAAAAGTTCTTTCCAATACTTTTTGAGGTGCTGATCGAACCTCATTGTGCAGAATATACCAGTCTATCATATTGTCCCGTATCGATTATGGCAGTGTGGCTTATGGTTCAGCTTCAAAGTCTGCCCTAAAATGATTAGACCCAATTCATCACGCTGCACTTCGTATCTGTAGTGGAGCGTTTCGTACCTCACCTGTTGACAGTCTCTATGTTAACTGCAACATACCTCCTTTAAAACTACGACGCATTAAGCTTTCCCTTAATTATTATTTCAAGAGTTTTTCTACTCTAAACCATCCACTAAGGTCTGCAAGAGTTGACTCTACGTTAAAGAGACTTTTTAACGCTCGCCCTTCTTGCACTCCTCCCTTTTATGCTAGGATACAACCTCTTATAGAGGAAGCTGATCTTCATTTAACTCCAGTTGAGATTGCTGACTACAATAGTATTCCCCCATGGGCTTTTCCACAAATATGCTGTCTAAACAACTTTTCTCTGTTTAGCAAAGAACATACTGATCCCATAATTTTCACACAAATTTATGGTATTCATCGGAATCAATTTCATGATTACTTCCCAATCTTTACCGATGGATCAAAAACAGAAAGACACGTCGGCTGTGGCATAGTTTATGGCACTAATATCTATAGCTATTGTCTTTTGTCAGTCTGTTCTATTTACACTGCTGAAATTGTTGCCATTTTGAAAGCTCTTAACATAATCAAGTGCTCTCGCAGCCGCAAATTCTGCATTTATACTGACAGTATGAGCATTATGAAACAGCTTAATTTTCCTCAACATTTTCATCCCCTGATTAATAAAATCTTAGTTTTGTTAAATGAAATGTCTCATAATGGTTTCGAAATATTGTTTTGCTGGATACCTAGTCATGTCGGTATTACTGACAATGAATTAGCAGACTTAACTGCTAAAGAAGGTAAAGACCCTATAGACCAAGCAATCCCTTATGCCGATATCAAGCATTCAATCTCTGTATATACGCATTCTATTTGGCAGAATTCTTGGAATACGCAAGTAACAAACAAACTTTTCTGTGTTAAACCTCACATTCGGAACTGGAGTAATATCTCATACAGACGTGTTGACGTTATTTTATCCCGACTTCGAATCGGCCATACTCGTTTGACACATAGTTACATTTTATTTAAGGAACCTGCACCTCAGTGTTCGAGTTGTAAAATAGTTTTAACTATATATCATATCTTAATTGAATGTCCTAATTTTAACCATCTTCGTCTTACCTTTCTCTACAACACTGTCTTAAATTTACTGGACTTGATTGGGGAAATACCTCATTCAAATCTCTTTGCTTTCTTAAGAACTATCAGAATTTTGCACTGCTTATAACGCATTCTCCTTACTCCAAAAAAAAATTTTTTTTAATATGATTCAAATTTATAGTCTTTTACTGAAATAAACTTGTTTGCCAATTTTATAATGGATATTTTATTCTGATTTCAAAAAATGTTTAAACTTTCACTCGGCGCAGTATGTCCTTTTTGGATTTTGCGCCATGAAAAGACAATCACTCACTTACTTAGTTCTCATTAAGTAAAAATTTTTGTCCATTTTTTCACAAGTCTTTCTTCTCCTAATTAACTGCTTCTTCCATCTCACATTCAATAATTCTTGGTTGAAATATTTTGATCTTAAAACTCAATGCATTGTATACATTTTCTTTAAGAGGTAAATCAGTTTCATAAATTTATTCTTTTAACCATTTTTTTTTTCGTTCTAATTTTATTTTCAACTTTGGGCCTTACTTTATATCTATAAGTTACTTGTCTTTTAAATCGCAATACCCTGGCTAAACCAGTCAGCTTAGGTGGGCGGTAACTTCCTGTGGGAAACGTGTATCGTTTTTCGTAAAAGATTGAGGTTTGTAAAAAAATTGTTATTTACTTAGCTTTGTTTAAAACATCGTTTCAAGCAACAGAAACCAAAAGCAAATTGAATGACGTTAAATGCTCGAAAATTATCTTTATTTACAAAATTTTAATTGTTGAAGCCTCTTCATATGTGCTCCAACATTTCACATCACCAAGGAAATAAGTTGAGCAGAAACACACGCTGAATTGGCTAAAAATACAACAATTTAATTAATACAACCAAAACAATAATTTCCCAGCATTAGACATGGTTTCAGAAAATTTTCAAGCAAATTCAATTGTGCTCAAAATAGATATCACGTAATGAAATGTGGATACGAAGAATTTAGAACAGTGATTCTCAACCATTGTGTCAAGGTACTTTGGTGTGGCGAAAATTTTTAGAAATGTAGTAAAAATTAGGCTTTTTTTATTGTGAGCCAGCTAATAAATATATTGTTGTTTTTGTAGTACATAAATTTTATTTTGCATTCAAAAGTATTATCGTAAGCTATTTTTACACAATGTGTGACATATAAACAACTTTTTAAACTTTTTCTTTGTGCTCCGCCAAGTTTTGAAATCGTTAAAAGTGTGCTAGTGCAAAAAAAGTTGAGATTCACTGATCTAGTTTTCATAACATCTATGAATGAAATTTATAATTGTATCACATTCGCACACTTCTCTTTTACTTTTGTTTATTTTTACAAGATTATATATAAATAGCAAAACATTAATGCAAAAATGCTTTCAACTTCATTACAATGCTTCCAAACATTTTGTAAATCAGTTCACCAACCAGTAAAACTTTCAACATAAAATAATTCATTTTAAGAATTTAATGAGCTTGATCCACGAATGTACAGATTTTAGTTTTATGAATTGTACTAATTATGATTTTAAATTATTGAACATATATGTGACAAAAATGAGGCAGAGCAAATATAAGAAATATAGTTTTTCAATTTTTATTTAGAGTCCTTCATTAAATTAATATTTCATATTGTTTTACAGCCATTATATTTTTTGTTAAGCATGTTTATAAATCAAATAAGTTAATTCCATCTTTTGCCTACATAAACATACTGTATAAACTTTTTTTATTTTTTTACAGCAGATATAATAATTTTTAATTTTAGGATTCCATGAAGTCAAATGTTATTCAAAGAGGTTATGCAGAAAATAAAATTATGGATTTTTGACCAAGGATAGTAAATAAATCAGATACACGATATGAAGAAAAGGAGACCATTTCTAGTATTTCTACCTACTTTAACTGTAAATAATCTTAACATGATTTGATATCTGTACTTTAGCAATCATACAATTATTGAAAGATAAGTTGTAATTAATTAGAGTAGTAATAATGGAACTGATTTAGGTGGTTTTAAAATTTATGTCTATCTCACAAGATTTTCAGGTTGTACTAAATTAGGAAAAAATAATTGAAATTTATACCATGAATATAATAAAACTCTAACCAGTGAAAAGTTAACAACTTTTTTTTAAAATCTAAGATTTTATTCAAACATTTTCTGTCATTTTACAAATGATTGAATCAAGAAAAAAATTAGCAATAAAAACACAAATTATCAAATGATTTATGTACAATGTGCCTTTCAGCTAAACATGAAATCAAAAAAGTCTTAAATAATTAAGCTATCTTCTCAAGATAGTGTAACACTGGCAACTTGTAAATATTTACTCAAATGGTTGGCAACTTCAGGCTTGATATTAGAAGATATCATTGTTTGGATCTGAAACATAAGAAAATTATAATATACACGAAATCAAAAAGAGAAATTTAAAATTATAGGTATAAAATATTCTGTTTTAGATTCACAAACAAAAATTGATTAACTTAGAAAAAATTGGCAATTTTTAATGGGGAATTAAAAACAAAAAATAATTACAAAAACTTAAATTAGAAAGAAATAGAGTATAAAAGTACAAAAATCCATAATTTTGAACACTTTTTTTCAAAATATATACCTTTATTAGATGCTAAGTTATTCACAAGAGTACAAGTAAAATTTGATTATAAAAGGACATAAGGACTGCAGTATTACAAAACATAATTTTTGAGAAGTAAAATAGAAAACTTAGATTAGCTAACAATTAAACTTTTTCAAGCAATTCTATATTCCTTTTTTTCACACTTAAGTAAGTTTTTAGATTAAATTATTAATAATTTCGATGAAATCAAAAAATGCATTTAATGACACAAGATTAAAATTGTAGGAAAACATTTAGAAGATTTCACAACACATTTTTTGAAGAGAAGGAAATTTGTCAAATAAGATTCAATGTTAAAAAATTTACAAGTTTATTAAAAAAAATATAGCAATATTATTACATAACATCTCATTAATGTATATTCATTAGAAGAAACTTGTTATAATTAAAATGTTAAATTTATGTAATTACTTTTAAAAAATTTATAAAGAAATTTAAAGCAAAAATAGAAAATTATATCAAAATGTAGAACTTAAGGAGAGAGTTCATAAATTTCTTCTTCACTTGTACTTAAATAAATAAATACTATATATATATAACTAAATATGTTTACATACTCCAATATCAATTTGTTAAATTGCGACACACACACGCACACACACACACACAGATATAAGCTTTAACAATACATACTCTTAAATAATTTTTCATTAGTAAAAAATAAATAACTACAAAAATAGAAATAAATCTATGCTTTTTTACTCATAATTAATTTTTGAAATATCATTACTTCATAATATCATTTTTCATTTTACTCCTTTATTAAATTAATCATAAAAATATCCTTATAATTTAAATAAAAGATAAATTCTATTTACTTCAAATAATTTCAGCAAGAAATCAATAATTAACATAAAATTAATATTTTACAAACACTATTTACAAAAAATAAAAATAAAACTAATAAATTCAAGATAATGATGCTAATTATTAATTCATGATAAAACTAATAACTTAAACTAAAAAATATTAAGGTTGGTTCAAAGGTTTTATTTCCACACACAATTTTTAGTTGTCAATTAATAAACTAATTTAATAAAACATTTTTAAATACTTTATTTTCCCTCTCTGACACTCTACATTATCAAAATATAAGAAAAATAATCTAAAAAATTATTCCAATTTGTGTGTATGAGAGATATTCCTTAGAAGAGTATAAATTTTCTAATAAAACTAAGACCATTTTCAAAAACTAATTCAATAAAAAATGGAAAATAATTATGCAGATATAAATATAAAGCCTCAAAAGAAAATTTAAAGATTTCTTACTATTTCTAAGGATTTTTTTTTAATGGGAATTGAGTTCAATTTTTTCACATAAATTTTTTTAAGACACTAATAAGTTTACACTAATAATTAATGTTCCAATTAAATAAGCAATTCTCACAAATTTCCAGATGCTTTTAATAGATTTTATTAGTAACAAATACATAATAAAGACTTTTGAATATCATTTTAAAACTTTAATAGTTTAAGCAATTATTAATATTATATTAATACAGGCTGCTTCCAAAGGAAAAAAAAATCTTTTCTAAATAACATTTTATAAACATAATTTAGGTAATTTCTAAAACATCTTTTGTTTAGTTTTTATTCTAAAATTGTATCCAAAATATTCTCATTAATAATCTTATCAGTGATACATTATAAAATTATGGGTATGATTATTTTACCCATATTCAAAATTTTTTTCGATACAAACTACTGATTTTAGATTTTTATTAATTTTTTTGGGAAAGAGAAAAAAAATTAAATTTTCCAATTGAAGTACATTTTAAAATATATTGTTGCAAAAAAATTAAAATATCTTTTGACTTTTTAAATTTAACAGCTGAAATAATGGATATTACAAATGAGAAAAGTATTTTTTCATTTAAGTAACTATATAACAGTGATCATAAAGTTTGATTATTGTAATGGTTGAATAAGAATTTAACTTTTGGTAATGTCAAAGTAGATTTCCTTTATGACAAATTCTGCCTACATGATGACAATAACCATCCCTACTTCCATGGAAATAAAAACAGTCATAACATAAATAGCACAAAATGTGAAATATTTTTGTTATCAATTAGTACAGTTAGTTATTTGAAAATATCATTATTGAAGCCTAGAATAAAACTCTAGAAAATATTTTTGATGCACAGTTTGACAATTGCTCGATGATTCTATGGTCATATTTTGCACATGAAAGTTACTTAAATTGGAAGATACAGTGTTAAAGTGGCATTTAAGTCATGATACATGTTTTAAGTAGGAATTGAAAACATAAATTGTTGATTAAAAGTTCAGAGTGCTAATCAATTAATTGTCAAAATTTTTTGAGTTGCAAATTGTTATAAGAATGCTGATGATATATAGATTGCTACAATTTTTCATATAAGAGCAGATTTCTAAGCATTTAAATCTTAAGAAATAAAGCAGTTAAAATTCAAACAATTACCATAATTATTTCATTTTCCACCACAATAATTGAATGTACATGCAATCTCGTCTCAGTATTATTCCTTAGTGCAATATATTTACTCATATGAATGAGCTGAAGTTTTTACAACTTCTCAATTGTTTTGACAAAAATATATTATTTCACCCAGATATTAAATAAAAATAAAAGTTATCCAAAATTCTTAGTTTTTTAATAAAACAAACACATACACACAGGCAAATAAAAAATATATTTATAAACAAATTAATACATGCTATTAGTTAACACTTACCTTTCCAGGTTGACTCATGGAAAGTTTCTGCAAGTTTTGTGCAAGATATATTCTAGCATCAGGAACTGAGCCATTGATAGGATCTTTTTCTGATTTTCCAGCAAATAACAATTGGCAATAGGCACTTTGATATCCTTCAACTTCATCGACTTCAATGAAATGCTCATCATCAGGAATACTATCATCTTCAGGTAACTCAAAGAGTTCAACCAATGATTGTAACAAAGCAGGCCTAGATACAAATGTTTAATTTTATAGAAGCATTTTATAATCTCTAGTATTGATTTACTCATGGGTATCATTTCAATTTAACCACTAAGGGAAAAACATGCAGGGTAAAGAATGTATAACTTTCTTTTTTTTAAATTTTTTTCTACCAAAATTAATATTTTGAAAATAAACTCAAACATACAAGACAAAAAATGATTGACTAAGAAGATCAGTCATTAAAATATTATAATTTTTTTTATCATAGAAAGTCTCATTATGTTTCAATGACGATTTACCTAGTGCAATATTTGATTTTTTAAAAATAAAATTATAATTGATAAAAAATGAAACACCTGAAAATTTCAAAGGATGAGGCACAATAGCTATAATTTTTACCATGAAGTAAGCTGTTGATTGCCAAATCTTGAACTTTAGTTTTGATGAGTTAGAAATATCTCACCAGCTTAAATAAAGTTATTTCATATTACTCCTTCATATTGAAATATTAAATATGGAACTTGGTTTTAAAGCAAGATTTTTGAAATTTATCTCAAGGAGGGAAAAGTAGAACCTGGCCAATTACAAGATATTTTATAAAATCGGCCACAACTTTAAATTTTAAAGGATATCAACAATTTCAGGATAAATATTTTTGAGTTAATATATGTTTTTTCATAGTGAAAAAGGAAAAAATATATTTTCAGTACCTAATATTGCAAACAAAAATTAAATATCTGTAAGCAGAAAAAAATTTAAACATTTATAGATACTTAATAAAAACAAATGACAACTATGTTTTTTAAGATGTTTGTAACTCAATAGTTATTTTTTGCCTACACATGGGATTAACAGTTTAAATATGGATTCTGAATCATGAGTACCCAAAACTTAGGTGGAAAGTGAACAAGGTAGGAAAACAATTTTCAATTAAATTAGACAGTATTATAAAGATATTGCTTTTATTATTAGCAAATCAGCAGAATGTGTGGGTGCTTAAAGGTACACAAAAGTGTTTCAGCAGCATTTTCTAGACGTTCTTTAAATCTTTTTGAATATAAAGAGAAATATAAAGAGAAACTAAATAAAAATAAACTTTCAATAAAGATTATACATTCATATTTAAAACTAATCAAATTTAAGCATTTCAATGTTAAGTTCTAATGTAATGTTTTCACATATTTTTCAAGTGGATGGGAGAATAAATGAATAATTAGCTGTCAATACAAACATTCATATTTGAAAGGTAAATCAAAAAACACAAATTAAAATTTTAAACTCGGCTAAAAATTATTAACGTAATAAAATCTTAATCAAAACAAATTAAGTTACTTAAATTTTCTATCAAAAAAATTATCAATCTTAATGATCCTAACACAGACAAATACAGCAACTTTATTGTTTAATAAACAATAAAATATAAATTTGATTCCAAAATTGATCAAAGTTAGAAATTTTGCAAAGCAAAATTTGTCTAAAAAATGAGCAAATTTTTCACTCACAATTTTTGATTAAAAAAGACAAACATTCCTAAAATAGCATTAATTGAATCCATGATAGTAATATTTCATCATAAAAAGACAATATTAATGATAGACACTTGTAGTTTATTAATGTTACAATTTTAGGAACTATGAAAAAATTCCATTGTGCTTATTTAATTAAAATTCTAACTACTATATTATTAACATATGAAAATTTTAATAAAAAGTTCTAATAATTACCAATATTTTTAGAATCAATATGGGTTAAATTTCATCTTTCTCTTTACTTTGGATACTGCAATGTTTTCATATGTTACCTTTGTAGCATTGCAATATTAGAAAACATGTGAGTTACCTAACAATATTGGACATAACTTATACTTCAACGTTCTTACATTTCAACTCTTACAAAATTACCTGAATTTAGGTTACTTTGATAAAAAAATATTGTCACAAAATGCATATTAAAATAAATGATCCTAACACAGATAATGATAATAGAACCATTCTGTAACAGATATTGACAATTCTGGTATATAATTTCAATAATAATGTATCATTGATTGTTGAAATTCCAATTTTCTTTAAGAGGAAAAAAAATTTAATTAGCATAAGATTCTTAAATGAAATTTCATTTTTTCAATCTTAGAACATCCAAAGTTTATAGTCGATAGGTTCATAAGATATGCAAATCTTACAAACCCCTACATATTGAATTATTTTTTTTTAGGATTTATTTTTAATTATTTTTAAAGATTTAGTAATAAAAAATACATTTAATATTCAATTTATTATACAATGCAATATTTTCTCAATCATGAACTGAAACAAATATTATTAATTTGATGAAGTATAATGTAAAAAAATATTTCATAAATTTTAATTTTTGCTTCATTCTAACACAAATACTTAAGGTGATAATGCCTACCAAAATTGGCAGTAAATGCCACTAATCATTTCAGGTACTTCAGTCAGCAATTTGATCATTCCATATGAACAAATTTTTCTTTCAATATTTCCAGAAACTTTCTGTAAATCAGGAATAATCAATCGCTCTATCACCATTCCGAATAACCTATAAAGAATAAGAAAACTTACATTGTAATGATAAATTTAACAGAGAAATGTAACAAATTCAACCTTATATATAATTATTTGAAATCTTAAATCTTTTACTGACTCATAAAAGAAACATAATATTGTAATTTGATTACATTAATGAATGTTAATTGCAAGCAAATGTTGTAAAAAATAAAAATTAAGTAAGAAGTTTTTCAGAATGATGTTAATTAATAAGCTTTTATTCAAGCTAAGCTTTAAAAAACTTCCATGTATGGAATTATCAAATTTCCTTTATAATCAAACACTACAGTGGATCAATGAAAGTGAGAACAAAGCATGCTTGGAAACTAAACAATGGGGTTTCATGCTATGCTGAGAACCTATCTGGGCCAGATGCATCCCAGCCTAGGACCCTCAGTCAAGAAAACAGTAATGGCTACTACAGACATAATCGCTGTTTCGGCTGCTTTGCCACTGAGTTTAGTTATAATCAAACAGCTTATAAATAAATTTTAATAAAAGAATATCATTAAATTAAGCCCATAAATTAAATATGAGTTATCACAAAGAAATTTCAAAATGTCACCAAATATAACCTACATTGAGAATTGGTAAACGAAATAAATTATTTTAAATAAGCCATGGAGAAATTAATAAGGGCAATTCTGTGCTGTATGGAAAAAATCAACTTTGCAAAATCATGTGATCAGATTATGAAAAAATATTGCAAGTGGAGAATCAATGATAAAACATCTATACAACTTCAAGAATTGGACAATGCATTTGACAGGTGTTTGCAACAGGCTTGGAGAGATGTTTCATACCAATACAATAGAGATCGCAAGTTGAGCAATACAATTTCTGATCTAGTAAATTCAGATTTCTAGAAGATTGATTTATAACTTAATGGCCAATTCCTGTTTATGAATACCCAGTTCAGTAAATTCTAAATTATCATAAACTAAAAATAAGTTGACAAACAAAATTCATAGATTTTTGAATTGAAAGAGTGTTGAAGTAGTGTAGAGTGACTATTAGTAGATAGTGTAGAGTTGTTAAGCTGGTAGATTCAACTACCAGCTTAACAACAAAGATTGATAAAGGAATAACTAATAAAGCATTCACATAGGAAGTATTGAAATACAACACAAGATTAAACCAAAGCACTGCCTTTAGTGTGATTGCAGCATAATACATATTCTCAGACTCATAGAATTGAGGACATGTGTGTGAATAGAATAAATAATTAACAATATTATTTCTTGAGGATAAAAACAAAAGTGAATAAGCTGCAAATCCAATTCATGAAAAGTGTATCCTCATTTTTCTCAGCACAAATGGTGCAATTTTGTATGTTAATTATCTAATTCAGATAAAACTTTTTACAAAGAAATGCATTATGAAGTATTGCATACTATCCTTATCAATAACTTTAAAGGTGAAACTAAACAGATGTTTTGGGGCACATAAGGTACAAGTTTGTTGCTAGATCACCTTAGAACATGAAGGGCTAATTTAATGTCACTGGGATCTGCAGGTGAATAGCAAAAAACAACCTCAGCAGATACAGAAATCAAATCAATAAACTATGAAAACCAAGATTAGAATACTATCCATTCAATAGCCAATTCATTGAGAGAGACACTGTCTTTTTTTGGCACTAAATCGAAAACCGAACATACTTTGCAGAGCAAATAGCTACAAATAAAACATAGCAAAAATAAAAATACAATAAAATGTTAATTATAAAAAATAAGACACAGGTTTACAGAAGTAAAAATGTTGTAAATTTGGAAGTCTACATAAGAACAAAAATGAAATAAAGAATATGAGAAGACATTAATGGAATTCATAACCTTAAGACTTTAAAAAACAAAGATTTGGTATTTACCCGATCAAGTCTTGTAAATTTAAGACAGTAATCATCATTATCTTATATGAAAAAAAATAAGATAATGATGATTACTTTTTTAAAATTCGAATACAGAAGTGCTGTTTCATTAAATAAAGTTGGTTGGGTTTTGTGGAGCAAGGCCCAAATAAAGCAAGCTGTACCAAAACTATTATTTTGTGTAGTAATAATATTTTTATAAAAACCCAATTAACATTAAAACATTTTATCAACAATATTATTTCTTGAGGATAGCTATGCGACCAATGCTTAGTCAAGATTATCACATCAGCACATCTGTATATAAGATAAAATTCCAGGTTCAAATAAAAAGTTAAATGAAGAAGCTTTCACTTCGCTGATTCCAGAAATTCTGCCAAACACAATGAATATAGTCAAAGACAAAACAAAATTGCAAAACTATTTAGAGACAAGGCAAAACCAGGATTGAAGTGCTTAGGAAAGTTATGCTGTTAATCAGGGCTCATACCATCAGTGTAATAAGCACTCATAGAATTTATGATAAAAAGAAGTTAATCATGTAATGAAACTCAGAATGGCAATAACTTCAGCAGTTTAAATAGAGAAGGGTATAATTATAGATAGTAGTGCCATAAACAATATCGCATCCAGCATGGTCTACTGCTGTTGATCTGTCAGTAATAATAGGGTTATAATCATGGAATCAGTTGTGATGAGAGCCATAAATTTGCTAGAAAACAAGTCTGTCGAAACAGAGTACACATGGAAAATCCTTAGATAAATACTTAAGTATTCAACAATTTCAATTGGAGTTACATGAAGATTGGTTTCCTTTAAAAGAGGTTGAATTGTAGAATTAAAGAGAAGAATAGGAAAAATGAGTGTTAAATACTAAATTACTTAAACATAACTTATTACACTACTTACAATTATCAGACATGTAATGAATACTAACAAATTAAAAAAATAATAACGTACAAATTATCAAAAACATTAAAAAACAGTTTTAATTTCTAATAAAATTTTCATAATATACTGATTTTGCCAATGGTCAATTTTTTTGCACTCAAATACTAGACACAGATTCAATTTCAAGTGGATCCAAAATACTACAAATATCTACATTAGACATGAGAATTGAATGCGCAAACTGTTAAATGAAAGGCCAGGAATCAGTCAGCTGTTAGTTTGACTAATATACTACTGAAGTAGCCTTTATAGTGTATAGATCATTATTAAGCTTAAATATCATAAAACCACTGTAATGAGAATAAATATTTTTTAGTAACAGATTTTTAAAATTGACATTAATTACCACCGTAACAAACCTTTTTAATTATCGTAAAAGGAATCATAATTATTAAAAGCTGGAATAGATTTCCATAAAAAATATGATAATAAAAATTTTGAAGGAATCAACACAATGAATTATAAGCATTAATTATTTTTAGTTTTGATCAAAATGAAGTGGGGAACTGATATTTCCACTTACTTTGGTTGAATTTCATCAATGAGTTTTACGAGATGCTCAGGACCAAGTTTATAAGCAAAGAAAAAAAAGAATACCAACAATCCTAAAAAATACATATTTTCATTAAGAAGAACAAATGTAAAAAGATATTAAAAATGAAACTAATAGAAAATAAAAATTTATATACCTTTAACATATTTTGTTGTCTTTGAGCTCTGTAATCGTTGAAATAGCAACATAAATATATTTTTCAGATATTCATTTAAAGACTGCCTATAAATAAAAAACACAGGGTGAAAACATTAACATAATTTTTTCTTCATAAGAAATTTGCTTTCAATTTTGAAATACACATGTTACTCATCTCTTTATCAATTAAAAATATAAAATTTGCTCACAAAAGATTATAAAACAATGCATAGATAATTAAGAAATTAAAAAATCCAATTTTTTTAGAACATAATCTAAATGACTATATTTTTTAAAGAATTTAATAAAAAAATCTAAGAGTATTGAAAAAATATTGCATCCAAATGAATACGACATTTTGAACAGAAGTATACACATAAAACCAATAAATAACAAATAATTTAAATTTTAAGCAAAAAAGGAAGATTAATTGAAAAAAAATTTTTCAATTGAGCCAATCCTGCAAGCATGTATACATGAACCATCATATAAGACTCATATAAATCATTCATATAAGACTAAAAAATTCCTCACACCTTTTAAAAATATGAAATTTAAAAATTATTTATGAAAAAAATGATTGAGTAAAAATAATTTTTTATATAATAGGTACATTACTTACGGTGGGACATTTTCAATTATTCTTTGCATTATATAGAAACCTTCATGATCATTTGTTTTTGAGGCAATTAATTTTTGGAAAATACCCAAGACACCATTCTGCAATAAATAAATCAATGTAAAAAAACTGTGTTAAGGTTAAAATATTGAACAGAATTTTAGTAAAGAAATATTAATTAAAGCAATACTAATTTAAGAATTTATATCTTTTTGTTCATTACAACTAATTTGATGAGGTGCACAAAATTAAATGGATTCTGAATGCTCACAAAAGCCATATCTCAGGTAGGAATCAAAGCCACTAACTGCTGAAATTGAAATTCAAAGAACTGATCATATAGCAGCCAGCTTCGATAAAACACAGAAAAGTGAAGTTCTCTAATTGCAATTTTTATAAATCATGTTCCAATAGCTTTCATATCTTGAAAAAGGTTTTTATTTCCATCTATACTTATTTTATTCTCATGAAAGTTGATCAAGATCACACTTAAAAAGTAAATTTTGAGAGCAATCATGAAACTACAAACATGAGAATCAAAAAATTGTTGAACTGAAGATTAATGCTGACTATTCTGCAAACTGAAATATTTAAAAATTATTAAGCTAAACTTTTACTTTCACAGCAGTAATGTTAATTTTAAATAGCATAAATTACAAGTTATAAAACAATTTACACATTATTATTGAATCCTATTTGGACATACATACTAACACAAGTGCAGTTCTTTCATAACCCAATTTCTTTTATGTTGTAAATTTTAGTTATTTTTTTAAAACCTTAACTTATTTTTGCTTACATATAAAAATTTGTGTTGTCAATTTTTTTATTTCAATAAAAGAAATTTATGACATTTGATTTCAAATTGAGTTCAGAATGAGATTTTCCTTTTATATTGCAAATATTTATAAACTTATTCATTTGCAAGTAAATAAAAAACATGCACATCATTATAGTGCTATTTTACTTCACAGTGGACAGTATACAGTTGAGACAGATTACCTACATCAACTAATTTAAAAAATGAATAATTATCAGCACAAAGTTATGCTAAGTTATATACATAAGCATATGATGTTTAAACTTTTAATTTAAGTAGCAAGTAATGCAAATGAAATATAAAACTCAATATAAATGAATGGATTAAATACACATTAACAAATTAAATAAATATAAAATGTGTTAACCAATTTAAATATTATATTTATTGCAATGGCTATTTAAACACAAATGTGTCAATCATAAAATCTTTTAACATAGGAAGTTTGAGAAGCATTGTTTGAGTTTGGCTTTTGCCACACTTTTTGAAAAATTAAGAATATTTAAAAAGGACCAGTAATTTAAAATGGGTTTCGAATTATTAAAAATAATGCCCATTGAATGTAGAAATTGAACTCAAGAATTTTTTATTTAGAAAACAGTAATAAACATATTTCTATCAGTTTAGATTGTAAACCAACTCTTTTATATCCTTCAAAATAAATGACATTAAAATGAAATACAGAAATGAATCTTTTTTCAATAATTTAGTAATTATTCACTAAATTATTGATTATTCCTGGTATCAAGCTGATTGTGCTGGAAGATTTCTTGCTATTGGTTATGGTAGATATGTTCAGATTACAATTTCCAGTTTCAGTGGCTACCTGAAGAAACTTACTTTCGAGAGAGGTCTCAAATATATCCAAATAGTCTTAAATGCCAAAATGAGCAGACATCACTGGCACATATTCTAGAGTTCCAGGGGTTGTCTTTTGAAGACTTATACAAAACTCCTATGCTTGTTTTTGATTTTCTAAAAGTGAGTGGACTTGTGAACCTAATCTAGTATACCCCTAGACATGGGGATAGTAAAATAAATAAATAAAAAAATGTTGATAAGGACCCAAAACAAAGTTTCAGGCAGTCTGACAGAGTAATAAAAGTTAACATACACAAATGAGTGTTACAATACAATTATTAATGAAATGAAGATTCTGAAAGACTAAGACATAGGCCGCCATCTGTAATGTCGTAGATGATTATCATGGCTGCAAACAAACTGGCAGACATAACATTTAGCAACAAATCTTTGTCTTTTAGACCAAATTGCTAACACATTCGTGAATGGGGGATATGAGATCAGTGGCTTCAATCAATCTTTGTTTGTTGTTGGTATTCAATCAAAAGCACAGATGAAACACTGAAAGTACTATCTCCTACAACCATTAATTGCCATCAATCATCATTATTTTTACAAATTTAACATCCAACAACACGTGGTCAATGGCATTACCTTTCATGGAGCATCTACACAGACTAGTATTTAGCAAAATAATGTCTGGCTGGATACAGCTTGCACATCTGTTTGTCTATCTTCATTTTAGTTAGTAAAATCAAAACTTCAAAAACTAGAAATGTCTGGGACATGATAAATTGATATAAACCTGATGGAGTGGATTGTAAAATGAATTAATCTTTATCACTCTTTACAAAAACATAAAAAATGTATCTTTGCGAAGGTAGCTTCAGTAAATCTGCACTGAACGCTTAATTAGTTATTTCTAATCAATGCAATCTTATTTAATGCATGAATATCATTTGTCCATAAGAATTATATGAATATGCTTGGCATTCAACATTCTTAGTAAAAATATATTGAAAGCAAAAATTAATTAGATTTTTTTTGGGAATCTAAGGGTTTTTACATGAAATTTTTTAATCACTAACAACAAGTGAAAAAGGTAGTGAAAAACAAAAGACAAATTGAAAATAAAATTTTTATTTACCAATTTTTGTGCTGCAACAATTTGTTGGGCTCCTTTATCTATGTAGGCTTGAAGTAATCTACTAAGAGCAGGAATATTTCCAATTCTTTCCCATAATACAGGTGAAAGTAAACAAGGAAATAATGACATATAATGAGCAGGTACTGGTGCATCTTGGAATTCCAAAAAGAGTGATAACAATTGGAAAACATAGGGAACAAATTCTAAGGGCGAGAAAGATAAAAGGAATAAGAAATATCATATTATTCTTAATAGCATACACTGCATTAACAATGAAAGTAATTATATTTCCTTAGGTATTTTAAAATAAAGTCAATTTTAATAAACTAAACTCAGTAGCATGACAGCCCTCATAGGGCTAATGCTCACAGTGCCCATGTTTTCCTGATCAAAGGCCAGAAAGGACGAAACATGTCCCAGTTAGGTCATCAGCCAAATGCGAATCCTCAGTGTTTAGTTCCAAAGCATGCTTGGTACTCATTTTTATCACCCCACTAAAGGTATAAAAGTCAGAGTTGACCTTGCTCGGCTCAAGGATCAAACTTCAGGCCTGTGGCTTGGAAGCATGAAGCATTACCACTACAGCACCAGGACAATGTCAATTTCAATAATTTAAAAATTAAACAATCCATAAGTTATTAATGAAGAAAGAATATTCAGCTTGCTGTCTTATCACATTTATGAATTACATTAAATATGAAAATAAAGCACAACATACACATGTGTGTATAAAGTATTTAACAATTACCTACTTTTTATTAAAAGCATAGCAGACAATCTCCTATAATAAGACAATTAGAATGAAAAATTTTTAATTTAGAAATAATGTTTAATATGCACCCGTTATATTTTACTTTAACTACTAAGAAATGAATTCTTATGTGAATACAAAAAAGAGAAAAACTAATTAGGAAAAGTATTTTTAAGTTAAAAATTAAAGAGTTCAGTACTATTCAATTTATAAAAATTTTCATTAAAAATTATGCTTACTAAAAATACTTTTCTCCAAATTGAATATTTTTTAAATCAAAAAATCAAATTCCCTTGTTTTAATTTGATGCATTGTTATAATTCAATCAAAAATGAAGATTTTTCCAACAGTAATTAAGAATGCTATTTAAAGTAAAAATTCGCATATTGTTTTAGTAAAAACATTTAGTACTATTAAGACGTTTTATTTTCTGGAATAATAGCAGGATTGTCAGATTTTCCCAAAACAAATTTAATAGTTTTATAGCAGTTATTCTAAATTTTTTAGTTGAACTTGACATTTATAAAAACTAAACTCAGTGGCATGACAGCCAACATGGAGACCAAGGCTTACAGCAGCCATATCTGCTTTCATGCTTAAGGACCATGAAATGAAGCACATGTCCTACTTAATTAGTCAGCCTTTTGAGAAATTAATTAGTTTAAAACAGTTTTAAACAGAAGGCCCAATAATTCTAAAATTGAAACATATGTTCAAATGATTTAAACTAAGATATGATATATCTGTTTTAAAACTCTCAAAAAATCAAGTATTTAAATTATTTGTTATTGTGATATTTAAAACTATTTATAATTTAAACAAATGATATTTTCAGACATATCAAAATTTAAATCTGAAACACTAATTTTATAATTCCTCACATAAAAAACATACATTTAAAACTTTTGTTTAAGAATGAAACAATTCTGCTTCTAGTAAAACTAAGATGCATGGACACAATTAAAAGAACTTTAAAACAGCAATACTATGTCTCCTACTTAAATGAAAAGTAAGAGAGCACTGTTTAGAATTTTCTTCAAAAAGCATTAAGATAAAAAAAAATACTACTATTGCATTGCCTTATTTTAATCAGAAAATGATCATCAGTGTTTGATATAAGTACACTGAAAATTGGCTTATTAACAATTTATAGTTAGCAGCTTCATCCAGTCTCCATATATTATTGTTCAACAAAATATATCGGTATACTGGATAAAAACGTTCATACAATTTCTGAAATAAATTACCAATTTAGTACCTAAGTAAAACAGAATAACAGATTTAAAAAAATTATACTTCCTTCCCCTCCTCTAATACAATTAAAGACAAAGAATTTTATAACTTTATAAAAATTTGCAAAATGTAAACAGATGTGAAAAAATAGTTCTAATAAGAAAATAAATAACAGTTGTAATGCAAAGGATTTTTATTGTTAAAATATAAATTATGTTTTGAAACGAAATTTCAAAATTACAATCACAAATTCAAATTCTTTTTAGGAATAACTTGGAAAATAAATTTCTATTTAAAAGCTTTTATTACGTTATATTTCAAATGAAACTTCAGAAATTGAAATTATTGTTTCGATAATTCTCACAGGCACTAACAATGTTTTGATACATTTACTTCAAAATAATCCTCTATAAAACTTAATGATTGTTCAATAATTATCATAGATTAAATTAAAGGAGGATAAAAATAGATTTTGAAATAAAAATCTTAAATTCTATTTAGATCAAGATTTTGCATATATATATATATATATATATATATATATATATATATATATATATATATATATATATATATATATATATAAGATAAAATTTTAGCAACTGCTGATTAATTTGACAATACTTTAAATTCATATTATTTTAGAGTAAGGCTAGCAGAACTAGTTTGAAACTATTCATTTTATGACACTCAATTAATGTCCAACTAATATTATGCATGCATAGCTTATATCTAGACACCAAAAACTAATGTTTTAACTAATCCTATTCAGTGTATTTCATTTTAGTAATATATATATATGTATATAATTACTAATAAAAAAGACACTAAATATTTCCAGGGCCCTGGAGTGGGAAAAATCAATTTTTAGGATTTGTACAAATCTTATAAAAATTCCGATGAATTTTTGACAAATATTATCTCATTTACTTATAATGGATACCAACTTTTTAAAGTTATTCTCACTATCACTAATTTTTCATTGCTATATTACAGGGGAAAAATTTAAATGAATTTACACTCTTGGTATATTTTATATTGATTTAAATCCCATGCAGAAATAATAAGTGAAACAAAGCATGCAAGCTGGAAAAATTTAAAAAACAAATTGATAGAACCCAAGTGATCACCAAGGTGGCTTATTAGTGATGAATGAACGTGACACTCGATGATCATATTTTACACATCTAACCTTATTTGACTGGGATCAACAGTTTAGATTTTAAACCACTAAAAATATTAACATTTTAAATGCGCATTAAAGTAACATACTACAGAATTATCAGCAATTTAACAGCTTTAAATTATCACAAGTCACAAAATTTTAGATTTTTAGAATTTTTTCTTCAAAAATTATTGATATTTTAAAAAAGTTACACTACAGCTTTTCGTAGAATTTTTAAATTTAAAAGTTTAATTTTAAAAAACACTCCAAAACAATGTAATTTATTCCTGAAAAGAAAAGTGGCATTCATGTTAATACGCATATATAAATCACAATAAAGTAAGCAATCAGTATTTTTAAAACCATGTTTACAAATACAAAATTACACAGTTTTTTTTACACACACACAAAAAAAAAAAAAAAAACATAATGAGAATTTCTACATTACCTTGAATATCTTGCTGAAGAATATTTTCAAAAATTGGAAATAAGGCTTCTTCAAATTGTAAAACAGCATGGCGGTTATTTCTACATACTATTCGAACTGTTAAACTTAGTGTTTCAAACAAATAGTGATTGAAATGGGGTTTACTCGGGTTCTATAGAATGAGAAAATATTTTTGAATAACTCATGCCAATAATTTAATAAGTTCATTATGAAACAAATGTTTTAACAAATGATATTAATTTTAAAAGCAGATTTTTTTAAATGTAATTAATAATACTACAATATTTTCATATTTTATGGAGAAAATGCAACAAAGAAATTTTGCATATTCCTTTCTGTTCTCAATAACTTTAATATATATTACATTATTAACATACACAAAATTGAAAATTTTTCAATAAGTATTTAAATACTAATTAGATGTCTATTTGTAAAAGATAATCTGCTATCAGCATATAAGCTATCAAATTATAACTTAAGATATATTTTTTAAATTCTAGAATTTTGAAATAAATGAAATAATTTAAGGTAAGACGTATATATCATTAATAAAATATATTTAAAATTTTTTATATCAAAATAATTATTGAATTAAAAAAAGCATTTTTCCAATAAAAATAATTTTGACAGAGAAAATAAGGCTTGATGAATTTTCATTCTGTATTTACATTATAAAATATAAAAAATAATAATAAAATTGTAAAGGAAATGCTTATTTTCCTATATTTTGTAAAATAGAGAAAATTTATTGTTTAGCAAAGGACAATGTAGACAAAGATAACACTAATCTCATAAAATAAATGTGTTATTAAGCATATAAATATTTATTGTAGTACATTCAATTATTTTAAGTGTGAATGCATTTTAAAAAATAATCCAATTAGAAATAATTATAACTTAAGGCTTTTAAAAACCTATTTCATTTAAATGATTATTTTTGGTAAAGAAATTTATGGATCTATCATAATTGTTTGCATATTAGGGCAAACTGAAACCTATGATTTAAAATTGGTAAGGAAAAGTAAAAACTAGTGACAGGAAAATGCATCAAATGTAAAGAATCGTGTATAAAATCAATACAAATCTCAATAATATGTATAGCTGCATAAAAAAATTAAAAATGACATTGTTTGAAATACAGAAGTAAGACAGACATTCTTAAACGACAAAATGAATAGGAAAATAAAATTGCTCTTATATTTCATAGGAAAATGCTTGAGAATTTCTAAATTTACTGAAATTTATGATTACTAAAATTAATTAAACGTTAATGAATTCTCAGGAAATAATGCAGAAAATCTGAATGTTTCTAACATAAACAGTTAGATTTTTATTAAGATTATCCAAGCAGTAGTAGAATTTCATTAAAATCTCCTTTATTTTCTTGCAGTTTATTGTATTCTTGCTATTAAATTTCCAGGATCTAAATAGAATGAATTCTGTACTGAAGTTGATCTTTTAAAAATAACTCAACCAAATTTTAGAAAATTTTTGTAATGCATTTTTAATTAAAATTTTGATGATCATAACTTTATTAAGCATTCAAAAGTTAGGTTGACTGCAAAAAAATTACACCTATATTTTTATTAATCTATGAATTTTAGGATTAATACTTAAAAAGAAAGTTTTCACCAAAGAAATTTTGATAACGTTAAATTTTCTTAAACAATTAAAAATGAAATTTTCCAAAAAAGCTTTTTAAAGATTTAAAAAATTATGTACAAACCATATACTACAAGTATAAAATGTTTTTATAACTGTGAGATAAACTAAGAACAAGACATGAAATCATGACAAGAAATTATAAATTAAATCATATAGGTGTATCGTGTCCGTAGTAAAAAACTTATACAAAATAATTTCAATTGGATTTGAATTTCATCTAATAGAAAATAGCTTATTTTAAGCAATACCATTATGATTATATCACATTTTTACATTAAAAACTATATCTTAAGTACATATATATTTCAAACCTATACTATTTTTGAACTTTGAGCTTGCATTTTTAGATGATATTACAAAAAGTGAATAATACATGAAACATATTTTGCACAAGTTATTAATATTTTGCAGAACATTAACATAAGCTATTAAATTAGTTTTCTAGAATTACCTTTATGTGCAGGATAATTTTTTTTATATTTTAATTTAAAAAGAAAGCCACAATTTAAAACAAAAAATATATAATTTTCTGTTTATTAACTGCTATGATTAATAGCCTAGAAAATACAATTTAAAAAATAGAGATATGTTTCTTTTCAACAATTTTTTTTCAAATTAATAATGAACACTAAATCACATTTGATAACATTTCAAATAAACTTCCACTTTAAAATAATAAGAATTGATTCCTTTCACTTTAATATAGCAGGAATACTTAGCTATGATGAATTAAATGAAAATATCATAGATAATTATCCTTTTTTAATGAATTAAGAACATACATAAATTTTTTTAAAAATTATCAAACTTAAAACTTACTTTACTAACTTGACTCAATTTTAAAGTTAATTTGGATAGCAATACTCCTAAAAGAGGAATAACTGCTTCTTGTAGAATGGAAAATGTTCTCATAATAGCTACATAAAAATAAGCAATCAATTAATAAAACATTATTTAAAGCAATAAGAAATTAAAAATAATACAGATGAAATTTAATAATTTTATTTCAAAAGTGCTTGAGAAATGCAAATTAGAAATTCAAATTGTAATTATAATACCATTTATAAAGTGATAATAATTAGTTTGAGAGAGTATCAAAACAATTATATATACCTATGATGGGAATGTCAAATTTAAGCATATTAATCAAGAGAAATGGCATAAAAAGTTCCAAATTTTAGCAATGGATTTTGATGTATCAGAGTATGTAAATAAAAATATTTGTATGCGCATAATTTATTAAAGTTTTTCTAAAATGCTAAATACATAACTTTTTTTTTGTTTCACACATGAGAAATTTACCACGACAGCCATATAAAGAATTATGCACCATAAATTCTGGAAACTCATGAATGTGAAGAATGGTAATGGTCCAATGACTGTCATGGATGTGGGGAGCATTATTCAGAAATTCAAAAAGCTAACTTCTTCTGAAAGAGGAAAATAACTGATTTGACATCATTTGAAAGGCAATTGAGCATGTTTTGCCTCAGTCTCACAAAATTTAAAAACAGATTTGATTGATGCATTTTATTTGGTTTTTAGGATCTACAAGAAAAAAAATTATTTCTCCACCCACAATCTTATGATTTTGATATGGTGGATGAATTTACCTAATTAAAAGAATCACACCTATACATTCATGTACATTGAAGAGTACAGTTGATATAATGCTTTTAAGATTCATTTGTAGTCTAACTTTTTTTTAAATCATGGTGTTCCAGTGGTATATGTTACTAAAATTCAGAACTATTCTTTTAGACAATTTTTTTCAATAATACTTTATTTAATTTCATATTGATCAGTATTTTTTTCTATAGCATTTTCAAAGTGCAACCTTAATTATAATCAACCAGTAAAATTCATATTATTACCTTTCATGATATATTCATTTTCAGAAGAGCCACTGTGTTCCAAAGCAGCAAAAAGATTATTTAAAAGAAGCTCTGCAATGGGCTGAATTTCTGCACTTTTAAAACTAGAAGAAAAAAATGACATTAATAAAATAAAAGATTAAAATTAGATTAATGAAGCTTAGTTATATAACTTACATGTAGATATAATTAACAGATATTTTTTTATTACTATGAAGTTAGAATTAAATTAACTTCTTTAAACAGTAATACAGGTACCCATATTTACTGTAATTACATATCTAAATCAATGATATGAGTAACAATAAATGTAATAATTTACATACATGAGCATAATTTTTACTAAGAGAAAGAGAGGAAATTGGAATTCATTTAAGATTTTATTACTAGCATAAAAAAGTGCATATAACAGATGTCAAATATTGAAACATTTAAATATAAACTCTGAAGTATCAAATAATAAATTTTTATAGAAATTAACAAGCAGCACAGCAAGAAATATTGAAATCACTTAATAAATAATTGGAATGTCCTTAAAAATAAAAAAATCAAAAAAAGAGAGAGAGACACAACTTAAAATTTTAAATACAAGATAATATGAAATAAAATAGTTTTCTATTGATAAACATAATACCATGATTATAAAATATATTACTCACATATATTTTTGAAAATTGAAACACCATGAATGAATTATGCAAAATGAATCACAATAACAGAATGTAAAATGAAATAAGACATGCAAATGAGTAGAATTACAAAGCTATTGTGCATATGTGGAATAAGCTCTATATCATGTTACAATAAAGAACTGTACAGGTATGTAAAAATCTGTTTATAAGCTTCTATCTGTGATAAATATTTAATTAGTGGTCAATAGAACTCTTTAAAATTTAAAGGCATTGTGTTTGTTTGGAAGATAGGCATAGCATTGAATAAGGCAAAAATTGGCATTGAACTAATCTAGTCAAAATCTGGTTGTGGAGGATGGATTGACAGAATTCTAATCTATATGGCTGTGGATTCTGTTATTTTGTGCTCACACAATCCACATTAAAAGCTGTGACTGATAGCGCAGTGTTCTCTTGTGTGTTAGTACAACATCAGAATTTGGCTACAAATGTTTTGTTGCCCAGCCTCACATTTAATTGAAGTTTATATGCATGCATATATATATATATATATATATATATATATATATATATATATATATATATATATATATATATAATCAACTGCATGCAAAGGATTTTTTCAATCCAGAGCCCTCACCACTGACTCAGATGTCTGACTTCAATGGCTTCAGAACACACTGCATGACATGCCCAATGACAGTAAGTTATTTTCTAAAATTGATCTTAGTATAATACAATGGAGAGTATGCACCATACATTATAAAGATCTCTCAGCAAAATAACACACGGAAGCCTGTATCATATAGTGGGGAGCTATTAGGTTCAATTGTCAATCTCATTTAAATGGAAATTGAGTGCAACTTCAACAGTGATTGTTAAATAAAGGAAATCAGAGAGCTAGAGGTTCTTTTTATTCTTCCAACACATTCTTGGCATTATATTGCAGCAGGATAATGCCTGTACATATTTCTCACATTGCACATGCCTTCTTGAGTGCATTGCATGTTTTCATACTTCTATGGCATGCTTTTCCCTGGATATGTTGACCAAACATATCAAAGATTTTGCTGGTTGGCAACTTGCATGTACAGCAAGTGGGGCACAGTAAGATTGAACTTTGGCATCAAATCAAAACCATCTGCAAAGTCATTTTTCAGGATTATATTCAGAAATTGTATGATTCAATGACACAATGTGTACAAAATCTTATCGCTCAGCATGGTGAACATACAAAACACAAATATTCATTGTTCTTTGTCTAGTAAATTTGATAGCTTGTTTATAACACTATCAATAACTGGAATCAACTTCATTAATTTTCTGACAATTTTTGCATGGTGTTGATATTTTCACAAACATATATATAATAAAATCTTTCAGGAAAATATATTTTTTTAACAAAGAATGCATTAAAAGTTAACAATATTACACATCTTTTTTTAAAATATTAAGAAAATTACCATTTTAAACTGAATTTATAGCAAAAACATTTTTGGTGGGTATGATTTAGAACCAATTATTTGTAAATTGTTGCCTTCAAATAAATGAAATTATAATATTGTGTAAAAAATAAATATTATAATTAAATTTATGTGAAGGATACAATTCACAAAAAATTAAACATTGATATAATTTGAAAGAAAGAGTAGAACAATATTTTTTTTGTAATTATTGTTCCACTTTAAAAAGAATCAATACAATATTTCATTTATTTTCTTTTTAAGTATATAATATTCTTTTATTAGACCTTTTGATGATTATATTGTCTACCATAAAATTAACAATTATTTTTATAATTTCCAATTTTTTTTAATTATCATTAGATTATTTTACAAATCAAAGAGCTATTTTAGTTTTAAAAATAAATGAGATAACTTAATTAAAAGATTTTTATTTAAAGAGAAAACATTTTTAGTAAAAGCAGTTTAGTTAAATTAATTAATAGATATAATTAACAACAAAAATCACCATGTTGTTCCATTTTCTGCTTTCATCGTAAAAACTCGCTCAATGGCATGCGCAGCATAAGTATGTACAACATTACTTTTTGCTTGTAATAAATTTACCACAGCTGGTAAAGTACTTAGAACTATATCTCTTGGTAACTAAATTGAAAAAAATATACAATAGTTTAATAAAATATATATGCACAGTAAATCTAATTTATCATAAATTTAAAAACATTATAATCTTTAAATTCTTTAAAAGAAAACAAAAGTAAAATTAATAAAATCAAAAGCATTAAAACTTAGATCATATAAAAATATAGATTTGTTTAGTGACTGAAATTGACAAATAAGAAGTTTAATAATTAACATCAAGAAAAAACGTACTTAATATGATGATTAAATTGGATTAAAGGAAAATACATACTTGGTTCCTAAATATTAAATAATATTTGATTGAATCTGCTTTTAAAACTGGAAACTCATCAACTGAAAAGACAGGAAGTGAGATTGTTTTGACAACATATTCCATGATAATACAGTATATTAACAAAGAGCAAGAGCTTTCAAATAAACATACAGTATAGGTCAAAAAGTTTTTTTTTATCCAATCAAACAAGAATTTTCTCATTCATTTCAAACATAATTTAACAAATTTTTAATTTACAGGAGAAATATAGTGAAATGAAAATTTATGACAAAATAAATCAACATTGATAACTGACAAACATTATATACAATTTAAAGACAACAATTTATCAATTACAATTATTATACAAAGATTACAATATACAATTTAAATCACAGGAATAAAACATCATTGTTAAAATAAATAACCTTAAAATTAATATCTTTACTAGTATTATTTAAATCGCTAAATAGTTTAATTTACAGTAAAATATCAGAATGAATTTAAGAACCAAATGCTCATTTATAAAAAAAATTAAAATGATATAATTTAACCAATTAAAAAAAATCACAATCCATTATTACATTCACTATAATTATTAATAAATGCAACTATCATATCCATATGGAAAAAAATTAGTTGAAAAGTATATGAAGTATTTGTTTTATGGGAAAAAAATAGATTTAAATACTTACATGGTTGTTAATTCATTTATTAAATTTGCAAGCACAAAGCTAATTTACCCAATACAAAAGCACAAATAATTCACATTATGTAATGATTTAGAAATAACAAATCATGCCTTGTCAAACAAGAAGTAGGCTGAATTGATTTAATTTTGAGAGGTTTACTGGTGTAAGGTCTAACATTGGACATTTCTACACTGTACAATGTTTAAAATTAGAAGTAGAAGTACCCAATAAAGTAGTAGGGTGAATAAAAAAATCTGTAAAGCATACATTGGAATGGTTGTAAGCCAATACCATAATTTCTTGATTAAATGCCAAAAGAAAATTATTCCATTGGATGCAGTGAATATAGTGAATAAAAAATTCTAATTTCAAGCTAACTAAAACAGTTACGAAAACATTTAAAAATTGAACACAGTACATTAATTGCAGGTAAACTTTTATAGAACAGTTTAATAAAATAGAAAAAAATTAACCTTATTATTATTATAAGGTTAATTATTATTATAACGAAAAATATTTGCTCGCAGTGGCTTCCGAAAATTAAGTAAATATTTTAAGATAGGAGTGATTTCCAATAAATTCATAGAAAATACACATATGAAATGGATGAAAAAAATAATTTACAAATGGTTAATTAATTATTTATAGTAACAGTTTAAATCAAGATTAAATTCTCTGTTTTCAATTTAGATAATTTTTATTAATGCATTTTCACATTCAGTAAAAATTTACATATTGAGAAGGCCACCAAACCTTTATCATTAACTATAAATATTTAATAAAATTATCATTATTTTTTATATGGTTTAATTTCAAGTTTAATATAACCAAAACTTATGACGATAAATAGCAAAACAAAGCCTACTTAGTTCATTTACTTTAGTCTTGCTACATTATCTATTTTTTTACTTTATTATTATGTTAATGCATTAAAAACTTTATTATAAATTCACAGCTATCAAATATCATTTACAATTACACAATCAGCTAAACTCTTCATAACTTATATATCATATGTTTTAATATTAACTTTTATTTTGAATTTAATAATGCAAAATATTTTTTCAAAAGATTAAGAAAAGAAGTAAATTTTGCAAATTATTACTGCATACAGCAGATGTCATACAAGCACATTTGATACCAGTCACTCAATGCATGTACACTTTATGATTAAAATTTGTTCATGGTTGTTCACTGGTTAAATTGGTTCACAGTAGGACAGTACTCTCAAAACATAAGGTCCCAAGTTTGATCCTATTCACAGTTAAACAGGCAATGGATGCTGCACTTTTCCTGTTAGCATATCCACCTGTTGGGACAGATGCTTGAGTTTGCTGGGCTTCCTCTTTTCAAACATGGGAATTTTCATAGCAGGCGACATAAAGGTCTACTATTTATAAAAAGTCAGCATATGTGGTGGATATTTAGATAACTTACAACGCCCTTTGGCTATTTACTTTTCACTAAACTGTTAAAAATGATTAAAAATTCACAAAATTAAAAACTTTATATAATTTATTGATTATTTTAAAAGTTAATTAGTTTTAAATTGAGGTTTGAATGAAGGGAAAATATTGTAGTAACATATTATCCTTTAAATGCTGATTTTCTAATTTATATGAAAAGTTTTTATATAAGTCAAATTGTTTTACTAATAAAAAATATCAAAGTAGTTTGAGAAGGACATTTTGAGCTATCACAATATATTAGTATAACAAATTATGACTACTCTTTATTCTTCACCACTTACATTAAAAATCGTAAAATTGATGTGTGTTAAAAAAATGGAATTTTGTCAAAGTATCACTTTTACAATTTACAGATTTTTTTAAAATATTTTAAAAAATATGATACTCAGATTACAAAAGAAATATTTTTAAAAACAAATAAATGAATAAAAGTCATAAAAGGAACTAGAATACAATGAGAGATGTCAGTTAACTCATAAAATAGTTAGATATTTTGATCACAAAAATCACACCCAGAAATACTAAAACTTGAAAATAAATAGGTTACAAAAGTACATTAGTAATAAAAAGTTTTATAATATTGATATTTCAGAGACTTTAGTGTGACAAAATCTATTTATGGAAATTTATATTATTAGAAGAAATGATAAAACTTTAATATAGTGTCAATAAAAAAAATTATTTCAAAGCACTCTTTGTCAATTATAATTTATAAAATCAACCCAAAGAAATGCTTGAATAAAATATTATAACTTACTGGCAGTTGATTGAAGAGTTGGTAAAATGTGCCCATTGAAAAAATCTGTAACATTTACAAGCTGATTTGTTTGAGTTATGCCATGCTGCAAAAAATTTTTAATTACTTTTTCACAACATATTAATTATAAAGATAAAATATTAGTTTTTATAACTCTTTCATAAGAACTAATAATAATAATTTAGGGAGGACATAAGATATTTAATAACATTTTTCTCTATACATATATTTTAAAAAATAACTGCAAACTCTTAACTGAAGCAGAAACTGCAAGTATTAATTGAAGTTTACATTTTACATACACAAATATATTCTCCTGATAATCATGCCCAGGATTAAAACCAGATTCTTTATAGTGTAATGTCAAAAGCTTGATTACACCCCTATTACACAAAATATGGACGTGGCATTTATGCTTTCTGCATATACATTGTCAGGATAGATGTTTTAGCATTCCAAATTTATCAGCCCCCTGACATTAATACAAAACATTGTTCATGATGAATCCATGTCATCCTTATGAAAATTTGTCCTGAAATGCAATGTACTGTGCAGTACTCAAATGCCATACATAATTCTTTAATTGTCAGATACCACATATATTGACATTTCATATATATATTCATTTAAATTTTCATAAATGTATTCAATTAAATATATAATTTCTTTCTTTTCTTTCTTTCTTTGTCGCTCAACGGTCATTTTTTGCACACACGAAGGCTAATTAAACCGGGACTTACGGTTTAAAGTGGATTCCGAACCACTACAAACATCCATGCCCAAGGTGGGATTCGAACCCACGAACTGTTGAACCGAAGGCAAGAGCGCTAACCATTCGGCTGCCAGCTCGGCTTAAATATATAAATATATTCAATTAAATTCAAGAATGACTATCAACTTCAGCTAATTTTTAACTAGCTTATTAAATTTTTGTTAAAAAGAAATCATTTGCTTTGAAACAATAAATCACTAAGTTTACTTCAGGTACAAAGGTTGTTTATATGAAGAATTGATTGTGTTTCCAGATATTTTGTTGACAAAACAGTATGCATTGACTCTTTAATTTTGATATATTCGACAAAAAATTATGAATACATTTAAACTTGCATATTTTCTTTAAAAAAGCATAATAAATTTTTCAAAAAGAGCAAATTAGATTCACAGATAAACTACTTCAAGTAAATTGATTTTGCACGTTATTCTAAATTGCTCTGATGTTGATGTAGAAAATGATTTACATTTTTTATACCATGTAATTTTCAGCAATGGAATAAAATTCTGTAGAATATTTTATTGTGATAATTTAACAGTGCATGCATTATAGATAACATAAAAGTGTATAATTGTTTTACAGCTTTTCTGAAAGCAATTAACAGAAAAACTTGTTTCCTATGCAAATTTTTTGATGTTGGTCAATCTTGAAGCAAAACAGTGGTTACTTCTAACATTTTTATAGATATGAATATTTAAAGCTATCACAATTATTAATAGACAATAATATTATTTTTTCCTTTGTTAAATAAGTAGACAGAATCAAACAAAACTTTCTATTTAAAAGAAAATGGATTCATTACAATTTAAAGTAACAATTAGAATTATTGAATTTTTTTTTTTGAAGAAATAGTTTATATTAAATATATTTCAATTAAATTACAGCATTCTTTTAAGCATAATAGCTATGAAACTAAGATTTTAGATTATTAAATTCATCATCATCTCAATCTTGAATATAACCATATTGTATTTAAAGAAAATAAGTTTGTTTAGTATATTGTAATGAAACACAATTTTAATTTACTTATTAAAAAAATCTCTTAAATAATTTCTATTAATATTAGTGACTGATCTTTAAAAATACTAAAAGATTTAAGAGTGCAAGAACTATTTAATTAAAATTTCATTTGAAAAAAAGAAAAACTACTGGGCCAAGCATTTTCTAAAAATTATAATCACTGCAATAGTTTACAGGAAATCAAATAATTCAAAGTCATAGTTAGCCAAGAAAAGCATTATATGAAACATTAAAAAAATAAAGACACTAATTTAAAATGTTTTATATTGTTTTATACTACAAGATAAAATATGTTGAATATATCACTCACCATATTTCAAAAATGAACTAACATTGCATTTTTAATAATAATATTTACCACCCCAAATGGTAATTATACCTTTCAATTAAATAAAACTTCTTATATTACCATTACAAACAAAAATTGTTATATAATATTTTATAGTTTTAAGGAATCTTTAAACTAAAAAAAATCATTGTTTCATTCTGTTAAGCAATGTAGCATGTAATTTCTTTGGCTAGATAATTTCAATTTTTCTTTTAAAAATTAAATTTGTAATAACATCTTGTAAATTATTACAGTTGATTATATTTCCTAAGCATTGATTAATTTGGTTAAATACTATCCACAATTTTGAAAAAATTAAGAAAACATATTTTGCATTAATCCATTTTGTTACGTAATCTATAAAAATTAATAATTCAATCACTCATCTAAAATTATATTAACTCTATTGAACAAAACTACATGAAATTTCAAACTTCATCTATCTAAATAATTTATAAAATATATTTACCCTAGCTGTTTGAGCTTTTGCTGTCATGGATGTTACTAGATAGATGGCTGCATCCTTACTCTTCCAATGAATATTAGGTTCTTTATTGTAGTTCTGTAATGGTAAAATTATTTACACTGTATCTTAATTAGCAACCTTTATTTATTAAAATAAAATGATAATATTACCTGTAACATAGCAGTAACATATTCAGAGAAAACTTTGGTAATATTCATTTCAAAATGTTTAGCTAGTGCTTTCACTAAATCACATGCTGCTCGTCGACGAGTATCAACATCTAGCGAAAATAAATAAAATCTATAAATGTCAACAATTAAATATTATTAAATACTATTTTCATAGTAAGAAAAGTAAAAAAATGCAAAATTAAAAAAATTGAAACTAATACAGATTTTTAAAAATAACAAGTTATAATAATAAGATATTATCTCATTTAATTATATAGACACATATCTCGCTTGAGATGGAATGTCATTTACCAGGTAATTTATTATAATAGTATTGCAGCATGTGTTTTTAGAAGTTATATGACATATATTTAAAAAAAAAAAAAAAAAAAAAAAACACCAACTACATCTACATAATTAAATGATAATAATAAATTAAAAACAGTAATGAATAAATAAGTAAAACTAATTTTATGATTATCACAAAATAAATTATATTACACACACAAGATACACTTAATAAACCCAATTTTGAATCAATACAAAAATACACATTCAGGTAAGGAAAAATGGGAAATTCCCTTAGTATTTCCAGGAATTAAAATTTTTCAGTTACTCATAATTCAAAAGTTGATATTTATACCCACCAGCATATTCATCTATAACATTAACGACTGAAGATTTTACTTTGTAGAGCTTTTCATAAATATAAATTCAATGTGCTTCAAAAAGAAGAAATTATGGAAAGCCCCAAGCACTCATTAATATACAGCATGTATAACACACACGATTT
The DNA here is from genome assembly GCA_037975125.1 of Latrodectus hesperus. Classification (NCBI taxonomy): domain Eukaryota; kingdom Metazoa; phylum Arthropoda; class Arachnida; order Araneae; family Theridiidae; genus Latrodectus; species Latrodectus hesperus. Next base: position 69,998,694 of record CM075852.1, read on the forward strand.
AGTCAATGTTTTATAAGCAAATCAGTTTTAAAATGGTGACACTTTAATTACACAAATATGGAATAAACAGTAACATTTAAAAATGAGAAAGCTATTTTGTTAAAGTGCCTACCTGCACTGGTAACAATACCATATGAAAACGTAATTATAATTGGATTGCCTACTCGCGTCCGCAAAACAAAAGTAAGCTCCTTATTATTAACACTTACTTGCCGCTGATTCTTCTTACTCTCATCTTGGAGCATATGCAATGCTCGCTAACAACTTGCGACATCTAGTTATAATTTTGGATCTCGCTTTCTCTCTCACTACACAGAGACAAACAGGCAACATTCATTTGATATTGTTCAGCAAGAGCTAATATTGAACTTGTAATTTTTTAATAAGAATAGCTCAAACTAAAAGAAACTTCTGATGTGGTAAAAGTGATTTATTTTACTTTATATTTATTTATAACATTTACATAAAATGTTTCTAGAGATACTAAAGAATTATAATAATGCTGTCATTTTGCAACTGGTTAAATCTTTTTAAATGCAGAATATTCTCATGTAGGAAACATTAAATCCCAGGTTTAACCAAAGAATAGCTATAGAAATGCAGATTACATAATAAATCATACATTTTTAATACTTACCAGAGCCTTCTATATCCCGCCTAATATATTCTTCTGGATTATCTTCAAAAAGTTCTTCATCAGATTCTGTAAAGAAACATTAACACATAAATTTGGAATATACTTTTCATACAAAAGCTGTCATTAAGATAATATTTGTAGATCTGTTCACATTATAAAGATATATAGTCATTGGAACTTAACATGAAACAATCAAGAGAAATGGCATAACATGAACTGACTTAGCATGAAAATATGAAGCATAAGTTTACATAGCAGTAAAGAAAGATGTTGTAATTAATCAGAAGAGCAAAAGAAAAAAATCATGGGAATAAGTTTAGTTTGCATCTTTCTTTAGATTTTTAAAACTGTTTCTCTACAACACATGCATAAATAAACATAGAAAAATATTTAGCTTTTTCTTTCAACAAAATCTTTCCCACAATTCCATTTTTAACAGAGTATTCATTAAAATAATTCATCTTATTTTCTCTAATCTCATTGAAGAAAATAATAGTTTAGGCTAATCCATACCTGCCAACCTTAGGATGAAAAAATATTCAGTAGATTCTACTGATTTTGAGGGAAAATATCAGGAGACACTACCAGCGACATTTTTGCTTGAAACAAAATATTTAAAATGGTAGTATCACAAAATGATTATGTATGGTTTATGTTAAACATATTTTATGTTAATCTTAATTTTTTAATAAAATATTCATCAACCTTATAAAGGAACTATGAAAGATAAAAGAATACACTACATGTAAAAATGGAAACATCAATGTTTATGTCCCAATATTTATTTTATTGGGCAACTTTTATCACTCTAGTGTCATTTATAAGTATTAAACTTATAAAATTACATAAAATACATCACTAAATAAATTTAATTTAGTGACAAATACTTTGTTTGATGGAAATATTTTTCTAATTACAAATAACTAGTAATATTTCTCCTAATTCAACTGCTTATGTAAACAGGTACCTAATGTCTGCTCTGAATGTTAATTATACATCTGCTAACTTGTAGGAATCTTGGCAGCCTATTGGTTATAGCGCCATTCTCCCACGGCAGAGTCGAAACTCAGAGGAACACACTTAAAATATAATATATATATTAGTGTGCCACCTGTTAACTATTTAAGCTCCTAAAATAACTGAACATACTTTTCCTGCAAAATTTTGGCTGTTTATAAGTTGTTCACTGAAACTGCCAAAAATCTGTAGATTTTAATACATTATCTGGAAATCGGGAGAAATGATGAAAAATCAGGAGTTTCCCAATAAAATTGGTGGAGTTGCCAGCTATGCTAATCATAAAACATAATCACAAATTCTGAATGCCTTTATGATTCATAGTATTAAATTCAAAAGATTATATTTTATTAATTTCACATCTCACTGTGAATTTAAGGACCAAAGATGCAATCATTTCATAAATGTGTTTTTTGTTTATTTTTATTATTATTAATTTAAATGGAAAATTTGTTATTTTGTTTGAAATTATAAGCCTTTTATTATTGTTCATAGTTTCCTAAACTTTTGTTAAGCTAATATCTACTATGAACAGAAATGCATTAAATACTGGACTAAAAAATTAAATTAAATTAGGAATATAAAAATGAAAATAGCTCTGAATAAATAAAATCTAATATTTCTAATAAATACAAAAATACAATCATTAAAGGAAAATGCTTGATTAGTTAAGCATTACAAAATAGATTATTGAAGCATTTTGTGATCTGTTTTTCAATTTCACAAATAAATAAAATAACAATTCTATTTTCAAAATGGATGACTTTAAGGTAATAGAAGATTTTTATAATTTGATATTTAAAATTAAAAACAGGAAAAGCACATAAAAATTAAAATTATTTAAAAATCAAAAGAATGAGGATCATTGCAATCATTTATAAAAATATGATTACATAGAGATAAAGAACAAGAGAATAAAATAGATCAGCAATGTTTCTATTCTTGAGATATTAAATGCAATAACCACATGAAAATACACAAATGTACATTTATTAAATACATAAAGTCAGATAATATTCACTTTATGCTTTACATAAACATATAAATTTTGTTATTTAATGCTAAAAATATTTTCTCTACTAGAAAATTTTATAAAAGTCCTTAACAAATTGGCAATTGCTAAATTTCCTAGACCTGAGTTTACAATTGTGTGTGTGTAAAGCAAAAAATTTAACTGATAAAATAAAAAAAAGTACTATTCTATAGATATCGATAAAATCTATCAAACAAAGTTGAACTGAGAGCAATTAGTATAAAATTTTAAAGTCATTCTTTATTTTAATGAAAACTGTTTTTTTTTTTACGAAATAGAATTTATGCTAAAAATATTGAACACCTTGTTATACAAAAATATTCAACAATATATTCTTTAGTACTATAAAAGACCATACTTAGTGTTAAACAACTAAAAATGTTTTTAGAACACAATTCAATTGATAACAATTATTAACTGGTAAATGTAAATTGCATGAAAACACTTAGAAAAGATCTACCTTTGCTAAAAAATAAAAGTGTTTTTATAATTAATTAAATTATCTAAAATAGTAAAGTAACATGAATTTTTTAAATTGAAAAGCTAATTTTTCAGAGTTGGAAGTTATCTTGAGCCAATTTTGCAAACAATATATTGTTAATCAAGAAATATAGAGCTTCCATCAATAGAAAGTGTTCCTAGCAGAATTTAGTTTAAAAGCCTTACAAGCTCTTGATTTAGTTGGAAAAACTTTTGGAATAGTTGAGTATGACAGCAATAGATTTTGGTTTTTGCACAGAACTTTGGGCTAATCTTACAGGAAGTGAAAATATGTACATTTAATAACTTTAAGTGTTTTTTGTTAACACTCACACAGCTTAACTCATTGAGAACTGCAAGAAGCAACTTTGTCTTTGAGCCTTCGGATATGAACACACTTAATTATCTTTAATTTTCTTTCTCAAATACTCATTGAGGACAATTTCAAGAATTTGAGATGTGGTCATCATAACAGTTGACACATGCTTTCTTTCCTTTGCAATTCAAAACTTTCATAGTCAACAACAGTGTTACTAGTGCCAGTTAGTTTGGACAGACATTTCTCAAATATTCAAACTATTAGCATTGAAAACATCACAGTGGATTTGTAATGAATTGCCAGACAGGTAAGTTCACATAGGCAACTGATATTGTCTCAAAAATTACATGTTTAGTGTCAACGAAATTTCAATTTCTCTTTACAGTAATAGTGTTTAACAGCAGAGCTTTTGATTCTGTAGGTTTTGCAGAATCTCATATGTAGAAGTATTGATCAGATACCATGAGAAAAGTTCAAGCTTCCATAAGGTGAGACAGTTACCTTTACATTATCTTGAAAATGTGTATTATTGATGGTCATTGAGTTGCATTAGCAACCTCCAGTAACGAAGTCCATCAGTATGTACTTTTCAAAGATTCCACACACCCCCAATAATGTCCAATATTTCTTTATCAGAAATGGGAACACAATGTCATAAGTTTCATTCTTTCTTTTGATAACAAAAATTTTTGAATGACTATATGAAAAAATAAAATATTGTAAAAATTCTGAGACCTGTGACAACACTTCTCACCACTGAATACAACAAGAGGATGATGAACAACTACACCATGGCCAGACAAGTCCTATATGCTTATAGTACGCCCTTGAGATGGCCTCTATCCTTAATGAAGTCATCCAATAGAGGTATAAATTGTTTCCTAATCAACAATTGATGAGCTGAAATTACAGCACACATTCTTATTACCGGAAGCAAAGGCCAAGTAGTGTCTCTGGATGTCTCAATTATCAGGATCCACCTTTTCAGGGACACAAGTTTCCAAGTACAACAAACCCATAGCTGATTTAGTTTCCAGAAGAAGCTAATGCAAGGCAGCAACAACTACTAAAAGGGAGTTTTCAATCTCATACAAGGTATTCACAAAGAGGAAAAAGTAGAAAATAAGAAAAGAAAAAGGACAGATCAATGAGATACTTTGAGATCATGACATTTGTGGATATTTAAAGCGAATAGAAGACAATTCTGGGAGTCTCCTGCTTTACCTCTGCTTTTAAATTATGAAGATCTATTTCCCAAAGTTATTCCTTTATTTTAGGAGCTCCATATTAAATGAACAGATAATTTACTCATTTCTCAGTCATGAAGATAAAGGTCACATGGACATTGATTTAGCGAGTGAGAATAAACCACAACAGCAACAAAAAAGCTTCATTTTAGACAAGATTAAATAATATAATATATATTTAACAAAGTCAAAAACTAAGCATTAATCATATGACATTTTGCATAAGCAATATCTTGGGAAAAAATAAAATGTTCTTATAATTTAAACTGCATGAAGTATCTATCTAGACATGTTATTTATAAGAAATCATTTAAGTATACCAGCCCAGAAAGATTTGAGCACAATTTTTATTGGCTGTCTATTTGTCATTAAGTACAAGACTTAAGGTATTAATGACAGTAAAATGATGAATTGGTAGAAAAGATATTAAATAAAATTTGACTTTACAGTATAATTGTTTTTTATTTTTATTCTTTTATTATCACAAAGATAATAAAAACCATTGAAAAGTAATCCTTAGGAGAATAGATACAAGTTTAGTTAGGAATTGCATGCTAAAAGAACTTTTACAGTGCAAGGTAAAATGTATACTTTTTAAAATTGCTACTGATCCATTTTTTCCAAACAATGAAGAACAATTCAAAATTTTCTTTATTGAATTAATCATGCAATTGTTTTAACTGATCAACATCAAAATTATTTTAGATAATTTATAAATATTTAACATTTTAAAATACCTACCTCTAAATTCCATATTTGGTATAATGACTTTTTCGCATATAGAGCTGAGGACATCAGTTGCTTCAAAAAGATATTTATAGTTTTGGCGATCTGCTACAGATGACAGGAAGTGTATTGCATTACTCACAAGCTATAAAATGAAATAATTTAATAAAAACAGCTCTTCAGAAATCTTTTTAAAAGTTGTGATTTAAATTAAAATTTGGTTTACTTAAATTAGAATTTTTAAACTATAAACAAATATTTACCAAGTCATATTTCATTTGTGGACCAGTTGAAGTTAATAATGACCAAACAGCAGTTACAAATCCAGGTAAATATTCAGAAAATTCTTCATCATATTTTTGAGCATACATTGCAACATTTTCACAGATCTGAGATTTTAGTTGTTCAAGAAGGCCAGCTTCATCACTATCCTAAGCAATAAAATAAATCACAAAAACTAGAAGAATGATGATTTTTAAAGCAAATAAATAATATTACAATTCTTGTAATATGTAATAATTACACATTCTTTGGCATTACTAAAAATAATACTTTTTGAAAGGACTTCTATTGGTTTTCTCATTTCAATTTGTTTTTAGAATTGGAAACATGAAATGCATTTTTAAAAATTCATTATCTGTAAAAAGAAATCTAATATGAAAATACTTTTCACGTTTTAAAACAAATTACAAATTTTTTAATCGTAATTTAATGATAGGCAACATAAGACACACATAAATATTATTAATTCCCTCGTCACTATAGTTGATCAGAGAGAATGACAGGGGTAGTTAAAACTGCAGACTTTTTTCAATCTGTTTAATACAACTGAAATGTTAGTATAACAGGTCATACATTTTTAATAACCTAAAATCCACCATGGATTGCTATTTCATTAATTTTATTATAAAGTTTTATTAGCTATTAATAAAGTTTATTGTGATGTTATGAAAGGATGCAAATTAAAAGTAAATCCTAATTTAATGTATAAATTCTCAGCACTGAAAAAAATATGTAGAAAAATTACTTTTTTTCTAATTTTCAGTTCCTGCTTGCATACTTATGATACAATACAGGTCCAAAAGTTCCCCATTTATTAAATTAAGTAGCCTTGCACACAATTACAATTTGATAAAGGCAAATTTATTTATGATGCTGTCTCTACTCATATATTATTATTTGTTGCATACTCTCAGAGGAAATCTGTGATTTATACATATATTATATTAGCATATAAACAGTATTTGCAAATTATAATTGATGTTAATTTCACAGCTAAAATTACTAAAAATATTGCATATACTTTTAAACAATATTCTGCATAATTTCAAAATAAATTTAAAAACCTGAAAATAGTTTTAAAACTAACCAATTTCTATTTAAAAAGGTAAGTTTCAGGTACAATTTTTACAAATATAAAATTTTTGAATTTATTTACTAATTGTTAGTTAATATTTTTCAAATGGACTGTAAAGTATGAATTAATAAAAAATAATTCTTTTTCTCACCAATATAAACTGGAATATTTTACAAAAAAAGTTGACTAATTTGTAAAGGCACGAAATACATTATACAATCATTCTAGTAAATCCGACTCTTATAATAACTAAAATAATAAAAAATATTAACTAAATATTTTTGGAGCTTAAAATTTCAGATTCTTCTTTACTAAAAAAGTCTAAATTAAAGAAAATATTATTGTAAAAAATATTCATTTTTACTAAACAAATAGAAATAACTTACTCCAGTCTTTAATAATTCATTATCAATTGTAAGTAGTTTCAAAAAATTATCCATCCAAATCTTAAGATTGTCTTCAAAAAACTCAGGAATATCCTACAAAAGAATTAAGTACAATACAAATAATGAATATGAAAATTACTCAAAAAGAACAGAAAAATTCCTGTCAGAATCATGCCACATTATATAATTATTAACTGATGTTTAATTTTCTTAACAAAAAAGTTCAGTAATAAAATTTTAAAACTATATATATTTTTTAAATGGAAACAAAAATATGCTACAATATTTATTTTAAATATAAGCCAAACTAGTGGTTAATGATTTGCTATTTGGCTTTGAATAAAATAGGTATGTTTCAACAAAGGCTTTGACATTCACCATAGGCAAATGAAAAATCTTGTAATATAAACATATTTTCTTTTTTGACTAAATCCTATGAGTCTGTATGCGGGGCAAATCTGGCAAACCTGTAGATTATCGTGACAAAATGGATTTGCAATTTACAACATAACTTGAGATTTTATGATGTAACCAGGTACGTTAAGTGTGAAACTTGTTTGGAGTTACATTGACCTTGAAATTTTTTGCTATACATTTTGTTTATTTTGTATTTATGCTTGAAACATTTGCATTTGAAGTTTTGAGATACAAAAAATGTAAGTTTATTTACAAAGTGAATTCAAATATTAGAATTTTCATATTTGTGAAAAGTTAATGCAGGTATGAATGTTGAAAAATTAAATTTACATTGTTCTCAAAATTTGCAGTGTAAGTATTGTTTCATAAGTGCCAATGATTCTTCTATGAGTAGTTTTAAATTGCATTAGAACAGATGTTTTTCAAGCTGGGCACCACTGCTTGGTTAATTAAGACCAGAGTTTTCATAAAAACACATGTCACATGTTAAATTGATTTTAGCTTTGCTGTTTGACCATATCCCATTCTAGATTACATTAGAACAGATGTTTTTCTAAGGTGGATGTGACTGGCTGGTTAATTAAAAATATTTAAAGACTTTTATATGAGCTGTTGTGTCACTGAGTTTAGTTTATTTTTGACTTTGTTTCCTGATATTTAAAATTGAAAATAGAATGAGACTACAATATTTTAAGTACAAATTCAATTGGGATTTTGAAAACTGGATACTGAGCGAAGAGATATAATGTAGGTTAGCTAGATGATATGTAACGATGGACATGGAAATTGGATCAAACTTATACCAGCTAGTAGGATTTTATCTTTTTCTTATTTAAGACAAATAAAAACCTTAACAAAAATCATATTCCAAAGATATTAAAAATTTTAATATTAATATACATATGAAAGGATCACCTAAATAAATCATGATAAAAATACACAAAAAATGCTCACAGCACATAAAATTTTTAAAAAGAAAACAGTTAAATACTCATTATATGAAATATTTAAAGATTTTAAGACTTTACCTGAATATTTAAGCTGTAAAACACTTTTGCAATATATACTAAGGAACTGAATATTACTTTCAAAGCATTTGCGTTGCCTGCATTTGATTCAGCCAATTGCATGGTAGCCTAATATAAATAATGTAAAAATATTTTATAATAGAAATATTAAAATTATACATTAAAAATAAAATATATATACCTTTTCAAAATATGCTGCAAAAAAAGCAATACTTAAAAAATATTTTTAAAAGAAACAAATATTTAACAACATATTCAAGCACAAAAATTTATATAAACTGCTAAATACAGAAAAAAAAATTATGGAAAGTAACAGTATAATAACTTTTCATGGAATACATAATGTGATTAGATACCATATGGAAAATCGTAAAGATGACAAGAAATTTGAGGATGTGAATAAGATTTTTGGCATTATAAGGAAATGGCAAATGAACAAGGAAACAATTTAAAAGAGAACTGGTTTATAAATTCTTTCAAATTATATATATATATATATATATATATATATATATATATATATATATATAATAACATACATACACATAAACACAATCATTAAATAAACATATTAATATTTATAGTAATGGCAAAAACACTTTTTTGAAATTTTTAATGTTTTTTAAATTTGTATGCAAATAGGATATATCAATGTTCTTCTAAATAAAAATGATGATAAATAAAATTAAAAAGAGTTTAATGCAGAATTAAATCAAAAACACAGAATTAAAGTGTCTGTTGCAAAAAATGTCTAAAAAGCAAATACAATTTGCCATGAGTGTTGTAGAATTAAGCCATAAAAGCACACTAGCTAATCACAATTACTGTTTTGAGAACCAATCAAATATCAGTAACCAAACTAAAGTATATTTTTGATTTGTAAAGTGCTATTTTGTTGGAATGAAGTTTGTAGAAGGGCGTATACTAGATTCACTTAGCAAAATAATAATTTGAGTATTTTTAACCCTTTTCTTAATGTAAATAATTTAAAACAATGCCACCAAAACCAAAACTGATTGAACACCTAAAAAAGCAGAATTGTTATTATTTTAATTACAAAAATTAAAAAACTTTTATCTTAGTAAATGTATACGAGACTGATGTCAGACGAATTTTTTTAAAGTAAATTGTCTCGTAATACATACGTTAAACATGAGGTAAATCATTAAGCTTAAATTAAAAGCTAGTTGAAATTTTATCAAATATCATTAAAATTTTACATCAGCTTCTCTTATTTAATGGTATAAAAAGTTTAAATAGCATTATTTTCTTTTGAAAAAATTAAACCAATGAATACAAACACAAAAACATTGAAAATTTATGGCAAATATTTATTTTAAAATGAAATATAATTTCAAGAGGTTCTTGTATATTTAAATCTAGATGAAATTTAGATAGTTAAAGGTTAAGCCATTTTTCTTTAATATGAAACTTACGGTAGAATAACATTTTCTGCATTTCATGCTGAAATTCAAAATACTTATTCAACAGCACAAAGAAGAAGAGAATAATAAAAAATATCTTTACGCAAGACTTATTTGCTAAAGTTCAATAAAGCCGTGAGACTTAAATTACTAAATTTAAGAAAATTGAATAAAAAAAATTAACCTCAAGATAATTTCAAAATAGCTCTAGTCCTTAGTATTCTCACACACACAAATTTTTATTACTATGTATTTTAATATCTATTCATATATTAACTGACATAAAATGATTTCAATATAGAAATTAAATATATTAACCCTAGATTTTAAGAAAGAACAGTATACCAAAAAAGCAAATTATAGACTTCATGAAAAGAGTAATTATAAAATATTAGAACTATGATAAATTAGCTGCATTTTTTATGATAAATAATTTTCTTACTTTGCAGCTAAAACAATTTGAAATATTAAATTCTATGATACACAGTCAAGATTTCAGGAAACCCTGCTTTCAATTGCTTAAATTTTTAGACTATCAAATGTTACAAGATAAAAATGTTAGCTAATATTTGCACAATGCAAAATTAATTCTAAGAAAAAAATAACTACGGAACACTATATTAATATATAGTATGCTTATTCTTTAGCCATATAAAATATAGTGAAGTTTTGTTTCAGTTGTTGTTGTTACTTATCTCAGGTTGTCTAACTAGGCTAGACAACATCAATAAAACCAAAAATATCTAAAAAATGTAATGAGTCCCGAAGGACATCGTCTTTTTTAAAATTTAGGCAGGTTAAGATATGTCCAGGGGAGGCCATATTGATGGAAAACCAAGGCCAGTCTAGAAATGTCCTCTGCTGAAAGGTTTCATTCCTCATAATAAAGATTTTTTGCCTTAAAAATGTCAGGACAGTAAAATAAAAGTAACCTAGACACAATTGAACAATTTTACAAAAAATCACACTGCATGTTTACATACTGCTATTGGTCTACTTTGTGTAGTATTGCAGAGGTATATGATTATATGAATCGGATGTAGAATTTGAATTTAGTGATTGGAAAGAATATATGGAAAATAAATTATCAATTGTAATGCATAAACAATAAAATAAAATGGTAATAGGAGTTATTAATTGAAGACTCTATGTTTGCTTGAATTAAATGTATATAAGGGGACATGGTAGCCTAACAGTTGGGGCATCACCCTTCCGCTAAAAGAGTTGGGTTAGATTCCCAATGCTGTCAAAGAACCGCCAAGTACATGTGATACATGTGCTTGTTAAATCTGTGGAATCAAAAGTCCTATGGTTGGTGGTTGAGCAGTTACCATGGGTGTAATGGTCTGGAGAAAATTTACATCCCCTCCAGATCAAAGTCTAAATTGTGGAAGTGGATCCTCTGGTAGTACCATCTATTGGAGGCTTAGAATAAAGGTATACTTTCACCATTGTGGTGCTCTGGTTTAACAATAGACACACCCTTCTGACTTAATTACATACAGCAGTCAGCTAGCGAGCTTGGTTTGTCCAAGTGTCATAAATAACAACATACACTAACTTTTCAATGGGTGCAAATAATATTGGAAGTTTCTAAATGCATCCTATGATTCTTTGTTTTAATTTCTATAAAACTTATTTTAGAAAAGTTTTAGCATTTTATTTCCTAATTACGCACTTTGAAGAGGCTAATAGTTAAGGATCACTGAATTCACAAGGCAGCAGAATTAAAGTTTTTAAAAATAAAAATGCATAAATACAAAGGATAAATAACTTCAACTATTATTTCTAGCAGATGGCAATTTAACATTTGAAATCTGATACTTAAAAATGAGGAATAAATGTTTTGTTACTGAAAAACTGAATGCATCATATTTACTACAATTAAATAAAAAATAAAAAGATTATTAGAAATTTACAAAAAACAGAGGATTCTAATGCATAACATAAAAGAAAATGTTCTGTTAATTGCAGTGGACATTAAATTCAGCCAAATTCATACAAAACCAAATTGATACAATTACAACAAAAATTTATTTATAGAGTAATTCTTTTAGGATTGTTCACACTAAATGATTTTATATTCTTTTGCAAGACTTGACTGTATATATACAATTATTTATGAGCTTGTAACGTACTCCCAATTTATTAAGGAATTTCATCTTTTAGACCAAAAATACTGTAATCTAATAGCATATGGGACTTTAACTTATTAGAGATTAGAAAATACTTACTACAAAAAGATCAGTAAAAGGTTGAGCAAAATTATCCAAAACAAATTTTATTTCCATCCATAATGCTTGTGATTTAAATTCATATCGATATCTAGAAATACATACAATGTTATTAAAATTTTATTCATGACATAATATTAACACTTTTGGAGACACCTTTTTTTCCTTTAATGGTTAATTATTGATAAATGGGAAAAAATGAAAGAATATATTACAACTATTACTAAATAAAAATTATAAAATAATTTCAACATGCTATCTTATAAGCAAATAATTTTAAATAAACCTGTATTAAAAAAATGATGAAAATTTGTTACAATATATAGATTACTTTATAAAACTTCTTTTTTGAAGGAGAACACAATGACGTTTATGAATATAAAAATTAATATTAGTAAGTAAGCTCAGTAGTCCTATTTAATAAATTTTAAGAAAGAAAATCTGAAAAAATAAGCAATAACAACTCATAGTCAACTATTTAAGATATTTCTTCCTAAGATGGCTAATAATATACACTTAGTTATCTTATGACAAGATTTATTAAAATTATTATAACAAAAAAATTTGCCTCTATATCTATATATATCTACAATTTTTTTATGTAATTAAAACAGTTTTATAATATTATAATTAAAATCAAAACAAACAATTGAAAAAGCCAAGTGTAACAGAATAGGAAAATAAAATCATAAATTATAAGCACAATTCTTAGTTAAAAAAAAATAAATTCTTTAAGTTGATGTCCAAAAATGTTTTTTAAATGACTTTAAAATTTATGAATGTTAATAATCAAATTAACATAGGAGTTGTAATTTTGCATTATATAAATAAAATGAAAGTTATTGAAATGTTACACTTAAAGTTAAAATCAATTAAATATTAAAATTTAAGATAGAATTTACAATTTTTTTGAGACCTCAAATAAATAATTGAAAAAATCAAATTTGCATTGAAATAAAATCATTTAACTGGCTCATTAATTCTTTTTATATAAATTATAAACAACAATATTATAAAAAAAATTACATAATTAGTTTAAAATTATAAATCTTATTTAGGGTAACAATTTATTAATTTAAAATAGAGTAAAAAAAAATCATTGTAGAATTCATGATATTTTCCAAATGCAAGTGATTATGAATTTAATTTTGAAAAATGAACATTTAATGTTTAATAGAAACTTATCTCTCTCTCTCTCATCACTCACTCACTCACTCACTCACATGCACATACACACACATATATATATATTATTAATAATAATAATAAAGTGAGTGCAATACCAAATACACAAATTAAAAATTAAATTCAGATATAAACTGAAATGTTACTGATAAATATATTTACACAATTTACTGCTATAAAATGAAAAATAAAGACAGAAAAAAACAATTTATTAAATCAGTTAAAATCTAAATAATTAAACTGATGTGTGATTTAAAAGAGTAAGATGTAAGTTAGTACTATAATAAAATTTTAAAAAATCAATATGGTAAACGATCTTGTTATGATTCCATATAATTAATTAAATTTTTAAACTTATGTTAATTTAGTTGACTATTTCAAAGGGGAAATAAAAAAAATGAAAATCTATTTCCAACAATAAAACAATTCTTATTTCATAAAGAGCTATTTATGTTGATTTCTGTATGTTTGAAACAATAGACAAAAATATCAAGAATGACCCAAAAAAGTGTTTTAAGTCTCATTGTTTGGATAAAAATATGTGTGTATGTTCAAGTGTAAAATCCATTATTTCATGAAATACTTAAAAAAGAAAAGTTAAGATTAAGTATTCTATAGAATAACGATTACTTGATCATTAAAGTAAGAAATATTGCACGTAAAAGTTCTTTGAACTGATTCTATTTGCTCTTAGTCAATTTCGAACGGATTAAAGCCCTTTTGGAATAACAAATTTGTATGCTTAATTTTGCTGTTGTTATAGAAAAAATTTAAACAGTGTAATTAAGTTAGCAGTTTACATTTTGGATTATTAACAAATATATATGCAACTTGCTTTTAAATAATGAATTCCATATGAATGGAATACCAACAAGAAATATTTAATGCAAGAGAGATTTGAATCTTTATTAAATAAGCATGAGACAAAGGATAACAGCACTGCACTTAGCAATGAAAAATTATTAGCTTTGACAGCAAAAGTAAAAAGTGCTAAAACAGCATAGAAAAAATTACCACTTGACTACTGGTTACCTACATCATGGATATTCTTGAAATTCAAGGAGCAGGAAAATTAACTGTGCCAGAAACAGATGCAAAAGCTTTGATGTGATATTTTATTGCTCAATTGAAATGGCTTTTGAAATTTTAGATGAAACACTTGCTTCTATCAGACATGGTGATAGATTTCATGATAAAAGAACTAAATTGTCAACATAGAATCCTTACTCAGAATAATTTAAAGATGTTTTCAGGGTTTGTACCGATTTCTAAGAATCAAATTCCAGGAGTTTTAAAGGTGCTTCCCAGGAGTCGAATAAAAAATTTCAAGAAGGAATCAACATTCATGTTAAATAATGTTTTTATTTTATTTTAAAAATTGTTCTGAACCAAATATGGATATAATTATGCATTTGCAATTTTTTAATCAATTTGTAAATAATAGAAACAGATAATTGCAAAAATTAATGAAAATATTTGTTATTTAAGCCATCTAAATATAATTTATACTTTTACCTGGCACCCCCAGCAAAACTAAGTAGGTCTGTTATAATTATTATATTGTTGACATTTCCTATGTTTCGGACATGATCATCAATAAAGCACTTCCCCACAGTTAACTGATTATTTAAATTTTCTACCATCAAATTTTTGTTTACAGAAAACCCAGGCTTAACAGATGCTTGACTACGAGATAGTAGTAAAATCAAATTAAGTTTTCTATATGTGACAAAAATTTAAGTTAAAATAAAAAATATCTAATCTATCTTTAATAGGATAAAATTTCTCATCAATAGAATCTAAATCATTACAATCGACAGTAAGAGTATAAAACTGTTCTACAAAATTACGAAATTCTTTTTATTTTCTGAAGAATGCAAAAGCCAACTCTGTATGGCTTCTTCCAAATCCATTGGTCATTAAAAAGACAATTTCCCCAGGAATATTAAATAATTTATTTCATCCTTTATTTCACTGATAAACAAATTCACCCATTTTCACTGAAATTATATGCAATTTCCGCCAAGGAAAATATGGTAAGTATATTTTAACTGAAAAATTTTATACTTAAATAGTAATATTCAGTGAATTTTCTACAATATAAAATACAGAAGCAAACAAAAATGATTAAAATCTGCCCTCCCTGATTGCATCACATGAAGATCTTACTCTTCACTTCATATAAATCGAGATATTACATCCGGTCCTGACTGAACTGGATTATCACGAAACTATTGTGGCTAAACTAGAAATTTGAATTAGGCAAAAGTTAAAAATACAATCTAATATCAATCATGCCACTATCAAGTGGTAATATAAGAGCTAATGCACAATTTGATTTTCCAAATAACTTAAGTAAAAATTATATATTAAAACAAAAAACTCAAAAAAGTATATTATCTAGAAAAAAATAAATGCGTCATGATAAGTAAAAATTCAATGGGTCATTCTTGAGATTCAAGGAGTTAAGTTATAATTTCAAGAGTTTCAAGTGCCCTTAAAAATTTCAAATTCCAGGAGTTATAAAATATGGTGTTTTTGAGTGATACAGAACTTGTCAGCAAAAATGAAATACATGAAAGGAAGGTATTGTGGTTAAACACATGATGTTTCCATATCTTAATTCAATATGTCAAGTAGATGTCATAAATTTTCAGCTTAACCCTAAGGGAAATTATACATTTATTTTAGTTCAACATTTAACAAAATTCATGGCTTTAAGAACAAAAAACAAAAAGAGCAGAATAGATCACAATGCTTTGCTTTGATATATTTTTACGATTTGGTGCTCCTTGTGTTCTACAATTCAACAATGAAAGAGATTTTTGTAACATATACAACTTGAAAATAACTTGGCCAGAACTTAAGTTCCTGCATGACAAATCCAGACATAGTAGGTATCAAAGTAACGTTGACAGGCTAATTAAGTAAGTCAAAAACAAGTTAACAATTTGGATGCAAGACAACCAATCTATTTCACTGTGTCATGGCCTTATTTTAGCTCAAGAAAAACACGGCACTTTATTCTGGAATAAAGGGAATGTCGTATTATCTTATGTTTGGCTGTATTCCTAAAGTTGGACTACCCACCATTCCTTTCCCAACAAAAGTGTTTCATGTAGTACAGGCTGAACAGCTTGAAAATCATATATGTGCATGATTCTGCATGTGAAGATGTTTTAGCCAAAAAAGCATTTTTGAATGAAATTCTAAAATGTTTTTCAAGCATTATGAAGATACATTCCTGAATAACGCTGTAAAATTGTGTCATGTATTCAAAATATTATGACGATAGATTATTTTGCAGTAAAGATGAACATTCAACACATGTTACATGCTTAGAAGTCTATTAATGGAAGACAAAATTGAACAAAAAATCTGTAGCTAGTAGATAAACAAGGAAGTTAAAAATGTCAGGGAATTCAAGATATGAAAATGAAATTATTTTCTGGCAAATATTATGCTGAGGCATCTGTATGCAATATAGTTCATATTCCAGTTTCTGAAGTTAATAGAGGAAAAAAGGAGATACTAGATCTGTTTTAGGTATTGTTATGAAAAATACTTTCAAAGGATTTTTCCATAGTGATAAAGAAAGATATTCATGAATAAAAGATGGGGAAAACTTATTTTAACCGACTTGTCAAGTTATTCCATGAAATACCTAGTTATTCTATGAAACAGAATCATAAACTTTAATGGTAGCATATATATTGTCAATAACTAATTGCATAATTTACATAAATTTAGGATTCAATGTAGTATATATAAATTAAGAACTAACTGCAGTCAACAGTAAACATTACATATAGAAAATCACCTTTTAAAAAGTGAATGTGCTGTGTGAAGGACACCATTGATAGCATGAAAATCACCACTTTGAAAATGAGATATCATTTCTTGTATTAAATTGGGCCATTTCCCAGGAAAGTCTTCCCTGCCAATAATACTAACAGCATCGCTTAACTGAAACAAAAATTCAGTTTCAATTTAACTGGTACAAAAATAATTATTTAAATTTGAAAAGTAGATACTTTAATGTATCAAAATATGAATTTAATTACATTTAAACATTAATTTCATTCTAGAAGAACAAGATTAAAGTGTGAAAGGATGTTTTGAATAATGCTTTGTAGAATATTTTAATCAGAACAAAACTTTAAGAATGACAGTCTAAAATGATTAACAATATAAAAATCTATTATGCAATGTAAAAATTGTAGAAGATAAGTGAATCAAACCTGTCTCTGTATCTGTTCAGGACTACGCAACATCAATCCAACAATAAGGTTTTTGATTGTTTCTCTATCAGAGTCATGGATTTTATTAACACCATCTTCTGGCTATGAATTATAAATACATGAAAACAGAATAATATTTCTCATAAAAAGAAAGTTTTAAATAAAAAAATAATAATAACTTACAATTTTCCAGTTTCTTTTTACGTAATTTTTAAATGTGATTGCACCAGCAACTCTTATTGTCAGGTCAACATCTGATTTATCCACCAAAGTTAAAAGAAGTATGGCGTAATTTTGATTTCCTTCAACAGATTCTAAAAATTTCTCAGCTAAAAAACCAGATATTTAGTTGAAATATTTGATTTTTTAAGGGTTTAACATGAAAACAGTATTATCATAAAATTTTAAATTATCATAACAGGAAAACAATATAGAGAATGAAACACTTGATAAATTTATTATAGCAAAAACACATTGAAGCCCGGTGGCTTAGTGGCAGCGTTTCACGCTCCCATGACACAAGTCCAAGGTTTGATCCTCTGGCTGGGCAAGGTTGACTCAGCCTTTCATCCTTTCAGTGGGTCGATTAACTGAGTACCAAGCATGCTTGGGAACAAAACACTGGGGGTCTTACGTTAGGCTGACCACCTAACTGGGACATATGCTTCGCACCCCAGGGCCCTCGGTCATGGAAACAGTTATGGGCACTGTAGGCCTTGGCCCACATGGGCTGTCGTGCCATGGAGTTTAGTTTTAGTTTTTAAAAACACATTGATTTCAAATTCAAATCAAGATGATCAATGAAATTATTTAAAAAACATATAGCATAAGCATTTTAATATTTGTCATACTTTACTTATTCTAATACCAGATTATAAAAGTAATTGCTGAAATTATCAATTTGGTGATTAAAAATGTTATTTAAAAATTAATGTTAAAATAATGTTTAATCACACATAATACAAGTAATTAATTTCATTTTATCAAGATATTTTCTTAAGTGTGGAAACTATTAGGGAAATTCTTGTACCTTGATATTTTAAATAAAAATAAGCATCATGTAAATGTAAGAAGTACATATGTATACATTATATAGAGGTTTATTAAATGTATTTTTAAAAATATTTTACATCCAGAGTTTTATCAAATCTTCCAAATAAGCTTAAGAGCCAAAATATGCATAATTAATAAGCAAAAAGTAGAAAATAATTAATTTTTTAAATATATATATGAATTAATAAAAGTCAGATGCTTTATCATGGAAAAATTATTTTCCAGAAAACTTTTCACCTATATAGCTTATAGTAAATGTCAGCTTAATATAAAAATGTTTAAAACTAAGTTGGTTTTTATAAAAAAAATAAAAAAATATTTTACAATAAATTACAATAACAGGCAAAGAAAAAACAATTCTTTTCTAAAAAAAAAAATCTAAGTGCAAGCAGAGAAGTTTATCCTGGTTTCTATTGTTTGTCAATATATGGTTACTTTTAGCCAGTGAGAATTAATTTAACTGAAAGCTAAGTTTAAACTGAATTTTGAATCACTAGAAACATGTCTGAAGAATGTATCAAATTCATGAGCTGTTGAACTGCATACCAAAGAGACAACTGTTCAGTTGAACAAAATATCACTCTGAAGTGCAATAAAAAGTTTTCTCAAATAGACTTAACAGATTTTTATACAAATTAACAAAATAATTATAAGTAAAAAATTTTAATTCTACATAATTCCATAATTTTAAAAGAGCTATCTTAATTGAAATCAATGTGGGAAATAAATTATTCTGTTTTATACAATTACAAAAGCTATTTAAAATTTACATAAATTGCTTTTTCACATGGTATTGCAGTATCATTATTATAGCTTCCACTTTACACAGACTAGTAATCACATGACGAAAGCCTGAATAACCACCTTTTGAAGAGCAGAATGCTGTGAGATGTGCCGAAAGAAAGTCAATTTGGTTCCTGAAAGTGTTTACTGGAATATTGAGCTATACAGACTCCAGTGGCCAGCTGAAGTAGATTACACAGGTGACCCATGGTCCCACAGACACTAGATTACATTTATGTCAGGTGAATTTGCTGGCCAGAGGAGAATGGTAAACTCATCTTGACACTTTCCAAACTGCAACTAAACACTGCCAGCTGTATGACCTTTCATATTGTTCTGCTGCTAGATGGCCTCATCCTGAGGAAAAATAATGCTGATATAGGGATGGACATGATCTGCCAAAAAAGATGCAAACTTGTATTTATCCATCATGCCTTACACAAACAGCAGAAAAACATTCACTAGATCCCAATGCTCCTGCCTTCAGCCTGGCCTATTACAGCAAAGGACACAAGGTGTTTCCTTTCAGAGGTTTCATGTAATATATATGTCAATGTCCACCTGTCCAGTGGAGCATAAAATGTGTTTCATCGTAAAACAATATTTGTCATCTAGTTGCTGGACTCAAATGCAAATTCTAGCCTTCGTCGCGAATAATCAGCAGTCAGCATAGGTGCATGAATCAGATATCAGCTTTGAATGGTCAGATGTACATCAATGTTCGCTGAACAGAAGTCTGGGAGACATTGTAGCCCCTTGGTTAACCTGGATGGTCAGTTGCACATCAATTCGCCTGATCCCATCTCTGCAGCTGTTGCTCACCCAGTCATCTATGGCTAGTGAGGCACTTTTCCACAGCACTGATTTTGGACCACATAGAATAATTTTACCACAGCGACAAACAAATAGCTTACAAACTTAGCCATTTCAGAAATCTCCCAGGCTAAAAGTCAATAATCATGCCCTATTACATGTTGGATAAATCACTCCATTTCTACATTATACCAACAATCAAAATGTTTTTCGAAGTCCTCACAAACCCTTTATAACCGCTCAACTCAGCAGGTTGCACTGCGCTGCAAACCTGCTTTCTGTGATTGGTTATTTAATGTTGATATCAAAAGAATATAGTGGACACATTAATGTGACTGGACTGTGTAGTTTATGCTTTACATTGCAAATTTTAATGATTTAAGGTAAAAAAAATGTAGCAAAGAAATAAGTAACAAATGAGTGTAGAGGGAACTTGAAAAATATTAACTGATCAAGGTTTAAGTTCTAAAGTAAAAATCAAAATTTTGAACAAAGCTCAAATGCGAATTTGAGCTTTGTTCAATAATATAATGTGTTAAAAAATCATAAATATTGTAAATATTTGTTTGAATATTTAATATTTCTGTCTAATTATTTGTTTACATGTGCCATTATTGTTTAATTTGTAAAATTGTCTAAACAGTTATTTTGTGAAAATAATGGTTTTTAAGAACTGAGAAATAAATTTGTAAAATCTAAGGCAATTTGGCAACATTTGTGGCACCAAAAAGATAGGTCAACATTTTTGTTTCAAATAACTTATGATTAAAAATTGACCATAAGTTAGACTCACTATAAAAGTTCTAGCAAACTTCAGAGAAAAGATTCTATGAACTTGAGAACAGATATAAATATAGGGCTCAGCCAAACGCTAAGTTGAAAAATTAGTTGAAAGTTAATCGATTAGTTACAAAACCGAGTTCCCAGTTCTGAAAGTTTAATTTCTGTATAACAGAAACTGAAGTTTTTTCTAGTAAGTGTAATTACTCAAACTGAGGTAATTGTTATCATTGTGACTGATAGAACAACAAATAAATTGTTAAGAATATCACATCCTCATCAGCAGGAAAGAAACATTAAGCAATATGTACGTATGCACACATAAAATGGGAAAAAGCAGTTAAGCACTCTTCATTTCAAATTTTTTCCATACATAAATTAAAGGAGTGGGTAGAAAATTATGGAAATTTCAGGGTAGATACACCTTACAGTTATGCAAATGATGTAAAATGTGCAGCTTTCCAGAACACGTAGAATAAGATATAAGGTGAGGAGAAACTGGGAGAGTGGGAAATATTTACAGCATTATTGCTGCTTGGAAAAATGACCTTTGAAAGTCTATTCTTGTCACAAAGGATGCCAGTAATTTCAGAGAATGCCATGTCAACATTGACAGAGTCAATTTAAACAGACAGTCAAGTTTACAAGGGGTGTGGTGGTCAGACTGAGAAGGGCAGTTTGGTTTGTTTGTTGCTCAACGGTCATTTTTTTGCACATGAGGGCAGGTTGATTCCTACAGTAAATCACAGCTAATGGACACCTGGACGTGTCCGGAACAAGGTACCGGACAGGGCAACAGCGCACCGGCAAAGATGATTGGAACAAGAAACTGTGGAACATTAGCGGGTGCCGATGCAGCCAGAGTGACAGCAGGAAGTATGGATCAAAGTGTCCGATGGAAGACAGCCCTATAAAGCATGCCTACTAAAATTCAGCAGCATGTGCAAGACACCTTTGATGCTTTCATATCGAACAGAACTATCTGCTGTTGATTAGTTGCTAGTGGCCTGCGCTCAGGGTGCCCCTAAAGAATACTGCCATTGACCCCACAGCATAGATGCTAATGATTGGAATAGTGCCAGATTAGAGTAATGTGGATATCAGAATAGCACAGGTTTGTCGTTACAGATGAGCCATGTTTCTGTTTTTTCAGTAATAGTCACTGCGTATGAGTGTTACGTCAACGGGAAGATGGGTATAGTCTGGCAGCAATCGTGGAATACCCCACTGCATGATATTATGGTTTGGGAGGCCATTGTGTTTGATTGCAGGTCACCTCTAGTTTGTATTCACAGCACTATGATAGCCCAACATTATGTGGAAGATGTGCTGCAGCCAGTGATATTCCCCCACCTTCAGGGGATGCCTAATGCCCTTTATCAGCAGAATAAAGACCAACCGCACATTGCTCCCATCAACCTATAATGACCTGCAAGGTGTGCAGTTGCTTTCCAGGCCACCACACTCGCCATATTTCTCTCAAGGCGCACATGCTTGGGATATGATTGGATGCCATTTGCAAAGCCTACCTTTACCACCTCCAGAAGATGCACTTTGGAAAATGTTTGACAAGGAAGGGGGAGCCATACCTCAGGATGCCATTCGTTCTCTCACTGACTCTGTGCTTAGATGTGTTGCTTGAGATATCGCCACCCACTGTGATCCTACAACTTATTGACCTGACTTTGTTCTCACTCTGTATTACACATATCATTTTGAAATATAGATAACTTATTGTTTGTTGCTCTATTACCCTGTTTGCCAGGTTTTGTCACTTTCTGGCAATTCCTTCTTGGTGTTGCATTTTCAATGACAGGCAGTGTATGTTAATGAAAAATAATTAAAAAGTTACTCAATTGTGAAATGAACATTTAAATATGAAAATAAGTCAGACATATTTCCAAAAAATGCATTAAAACACTAAACATTGAATTAAAATGATTTAATTCTATGAAAATGGCTAAGCCCAGGGGCAGAAGAAGATAAAATGTACCATACTGGCTTACTGTGTTGGAATGCTTAGCATAACATAACTTTAGTTTTATGACATAATGTGATTACATACATGCATGAAATTGGTTTTTCCTTGAAACATTTGGTTATTCATTTGAATACAGTTTAAACTTTTGAAGTGGACAATATTTATATTTTGAAAATGTTCCTTAAGTTTCTGAATATTAGTTTGTAGTGAATTTTAGATTTAAGGTTTCTTAAGTATAATTTATTTTAAAAGTATATAAAATAAATTTATATTAATTTTGTGTTATTATTTTTAATTATTTTCCTCGCGGAGTATATATGGCCACATAAACATTCCAAGAACATATTGGCATTATTAGGACGCATAAAATCTGTCTATTGTTCAATTAGTGTTGATTTTGCTAGCAATAATTAGGTGAGTTATTTTATGTATTTAATTAATACTGCTGTTGTATGTAATATTTTATATTAAATATTGTTAATAAATGTTTCATATAATTGTGTTTAGATTTATTCAGAATGATAACACTAATTAAGTAGAAACTCTTAATTTTTATAGGAATGTATGTTTATGTTATAGATTTAGCTTTATTGCCTGGTTTAATTATTGATTGACCTACGCTGAAATATTTTTTTAAGGTGGGTGCGAATGCCCAATTAATTAAAATGTTCATAAAAAAATTATATTTACGCTATAATTTTATCATTATTGTCCAGTTTAAAGCAGCCCTAGATTATGCTGCACTGGTTTTTTAAAATGGGCACCATAGCCCAGTTAAATAAAATTAGTTATCATAAATATACATTTTATTTATATTACATAAAAATACATTTTATACATATTATTTAGCTTTATA
The DNA here is from genome assembly GCA_037975125.1 of Latrodectus hesperus. Lineage (NCBI taxonomy): Eukaryota > Metazoa > Arthropoda > Arachnida > Araneae > Theridiidae > Latrodectus > Latrodectus hesperus. Next base: position 70,022,691 of record CM075852.1, read on the forward strand.
GCTTGGTTGTCATCCATTGTAGACTGCATTATACTTAGTTAATATTTATTTTTTCTGATGTAATCTTTCTGAAATTAATTTCTAGTTGTCAGCATTTTAATACTTCGGCTGTAAGTAATGATAATGAAATATTCGAAATTTAAAATAGCGTATGACTGCAAAGTTTAAGTTCGAGCATAATCAGTACTTGGTAACTGGATATTGCACACAGTGATGCAATATAGGTTGGCAAGAAAGCTATGCAACGTTTGGCATTAAAATAAGAAATCTAACCAAACCTGCAAATTTACCAAAGATTTTACAAAAGAAAGTTATAATATTTAATGATAACAATATTTTAGATGACTTTTACTGTTTAAAATAAACCATAAAACGAATATTAAAGAAAACTAACAATTCAATCATATTCTAGATATTTAATGTAATGTTTTTACACCAGCAATAAGAACTTAAAAACAGAAAAAAAAAATTATTGTATTTCCTACGAATATTTTATACATAAAATATACTGAAATGAAAATGCAAATATACCTGGTCTTCGAATTTCCGGTGAAGGATTTAAAGTTTGTTGTAAATATCCTACAAGTGTCTGTATATTATTAGGAGTAACTTCCATTCTGGAATCTATATAAAGTATATACATCACAATACTGATAAGTTGAAAACAGAATTTTTACAGAAAAATCTATTATCATACTTTAAATGAACAAATTTTATGATGGTTTTACTTTAATTAATAAAGAATACACATTAACTAAAAAAATCCATTCAAAATAAATTATTGGGTTCTTTGAGGATTTTTTAAATTCTTAATTTGAAGTAAATTTGTTGTTATAAATCAACATCTTTTATATATTAATCAATTTAAAAATTCATGATGAAGCTGTAAACTAATAATTTTAGCTTCATTTACCATTTTAACATTTGATTTTTTATGAATGGACGAAATATAACATAAAAAGAACCTTGATTTAAGTTGTATTACTCCTATTCATTTTATGCAGCAAAATTAGTTACATATTTCTTATTTGTTATAGACACATATAACTCTTATTCCATTTAAGCAAGGAAATAGTTACATATTTCTGTTATGTTATAGACATAAAACTAGAATTTTTGAAAGATGAGACAGCTTGCCAAAAATTTCGTTCATATCAATTATTTTAATTAAATCATTACTTTTAGAAAGTTTAGAGTGAAAAACAAGAATTATAAAACAAAAACCAAACTGAATTTTTTCTGCAAACTTTACTTTATATATTTTGAGATATTTCTTCTAGTAATCTGGTTGCAAATTTTCAAAATTATCTGTCACAATAATTAATAAAGAAAATTTGAAAAAAAATTTCTATGTTATAATGCAAGGGTTTATTTATAAGGAATTTATTAAATAAAGATTGAGAAATGTAATTCTGACATAAAATTAGTTATAAGTTATTTCTTGATTTTCAGTAACATATTTCGATCATGGTTTCAAGTGCTTTACATTAATTCTTTTTTTCTTTCTGATTTTTTGTATGAACAATTATTATTAAATAAAGTATAAATATTTATTTTAATTGAATATATATATATATAAGTGGAATAGAATTCTGATTTTCCATGTCTTTTGTTTAAGTTCATTGAGCCTCAGCACTGCACTTCAGTAGTTTCATCCCACATTCAGTAAGATATACAAAATGAAGTATTATTTGCTGTGTGCAGCAATTGGCAGGATGACGACATTCTCCTGCACTGTGTTGATGGAGCTTCATGGATTGGGATGCATCTATGTTAATTTACGATATCCAAAGTTCTTCCACCGGTGTGGTGAGGAGACGACTTCGTCATTTAACCATAGTTCTAAATTATGAGGTGCTAAATGATAGGAGAGTATTCTAAGTCAGTAACCTTAAGATATAATTGAGGGCTATGTATGTTTATGCGGCCAAGCGTAAGGAACTAGGAACAAACCAACCCGATTATGGAAGATTAACTCAGTAATAAACACAAAAATAACTCATTATAAAATTTTACCCTCATAAATTAACTTTGAATAAAAACAGATAAAATTGAATAATAAAAACAAAATTTAGTCTACATAATGATTTTAGATAAAGTGAAACCTATGATTGTCACTGCAGGGTAACCAGTATAATTAATAACAAATGCAACTTAATAGGAATATTATGACAACTTTTCACAGTTACATAAATACAACCATTTTAAGTATGTCATTATGACTTCACTAACTGAAATAGAAAATCACAAAATTTAATTCTGAATAAAAATTTTGGGCTTTTTAGCATATAAAAAATTTAGATTTTTAATTTCCTTATTTATTTTTATTTTATGTGCTTAAAAGTTTTTAAAATTAATATTTACAAAATAAAAGTATAAAAAAATTAATCAATTTTTTCAATGGTAACAAATCATTATAAAATAATTTTAATCCCTATTTTTATTTTACCCAATATTTTCTTTATCAGCTTTTTCTAAGGCTTTCTTCTAAAGGTAGGAATAAAAATACAAGACTACTCTTGTTTTGTCTGGCAACTTACTTTTCAAAACTATTACAAGACACATTAATACTTTTGGATTTTTAAAAATAGCGGTATTTGAGAACTTGGATTTAGGATTTGTATTAAAAGATTAAAAAGTTATTTCAACGAGAAACTTCTTTATAATGTGTTCCGCGTTGCAAGTCAATCGTAAGCGATTGAATTTAAAAAATAATAAAAAAAGAAACAGGAAGATATAGATTTAAAATATTAATTTATTATTAAAATAACTAGATATTATTCGCCATTCGTATTGTATAAGCTATGTGTGTGGAAAATGTAGTTATCTAAAAAATATACTGCATCACAAGAAAGCCGGGTTTTTACGTGTAATAATTTAACTAACTAAATCATACTTAAAAGATCTTTGTATAGTAGAAATTTGCAAGAATCAGGAAAATATTTTTACTAAAATTATCAAATATATTTAAAGAAAACAGAAATACCTATTTCCTTTAATTTAAAGCAGAATTTCTCCGAAAATGAGTTGGTTTAAAGAAATAAAGTTTGTAATTGGTAGTTACAGTTACAATTAAGTATTTCACTCAACGAATTTTGATTGAGATTTTTGAATTTAAGACTGCTTTTCCTATCTAGTTCAGTATATGATAAAGTACTTTTTCTCCATAAAATTTTAAATTTCTTTTATTCCTTAGAACTAAATGTAAAAAGACATTTTATATGCTTTATGATTTACATAAAATGTGATTTCAGTAATAATGTAACAATTTTATAAATCGTAACTGTGACAGTTATGTTGGCAAGATTTGATTTCGATTTGTGCAAAGCATGAATGTGTCAAATGAAAGTGATAATGTTATCGGTAATTAAAATTAATTTTCATTCATAAGTCTAAATAGCTTGAATCATAACAATGGCTCATTATAGAGCATCGTCTTGGAAAGAATTATTTGTGACACATATCAAAAGTGATGGAGTGCTCCTTAAGTTTTGGGGATTACCCTCTGACGCTTTTGACATTGTGAAGACTTTTGAGTCGCATTTCATGAAAGCTGCTCATGAACTCGATTCTCAATCAGGATATATTCGTAGTGATCAGATACCTATTGGATTCAAATGTGCTGCTAAGTCAAAAGTGAATCAGCAATGGTGTCGAGCCATAGTATTGGCCCCCGTAACTCTCTCTGATGTTTTAGTCCAGTTAATAGATTATGGTATTGTAGAACAAGTGTCAGTAGCTGACGTGCGAAAATTAGATGATAGCTTCTTTCGATATGCGGCACAGGCTATTGAATGTATATTAGGTGATGTTATACCAGCTAATGGATCACAATGGTCACCAGAAGCAATTCAATTTTGTGAAAAGGAGTTAGTGCATAAGACTATGTCATGTCTAATTATGTCTTATTTTTCAAATCGTATTCCCATTACTCGTATTGCGAAACAAGGGGAAAGTGAGCCCTTTGTTCAAAGATTAATTAATAATGGATTGGCTTTAATTAAACCAGAAAGTTTGAAAGGGTCTCCTCAGAATGCTTCACCGAGAATATCTTACAAAATGAATAACTTGAATTCAAATTCAGTCCATTATGTTAAAGTTTCATTCATTGAAAGTCCTCAAAAGTTTTATGTACAACTTGTTGCAGCGGAACTAGAGCTAACAAATCTCATGGAAGAAATTAGAATATACACGTCAAGAATAGAAAATTTATGTCTTGTTAATGCCCCTCAAATTAATACACCTTGCTTAGCTGAGCTTAAACATTGCTATTACCGGGGCCTTATTACATCAGTGAATCAGGGCCGCTGTATTGTTTCATATGTTGATTATGGGTGTTCAGAAATTAAAGAATTTCAAGATTTACGAGCTCTTCCACCACAGTTTCTAAAATTATATGCACAAGCAATTTGTTGCACTTTACCCAGGGAGATTCAGATTAGTTCTGATGAATTTTTAAGAGTGGTATCAAAATTTAATCCTCTTGAGTGTCATGTGTTAGGTCGTGTTGGAGAAGCATATGTTGTCCAGTTAAAATATCAAGGTCAAGATATAATTATGCCTACACGATTCATTGCACCTAACAAACCCTTTTCTAGCCAACCTTTACATTATAAACTGCAAAAATTAACAGCCAATAAACAATATGAAGTAACCATAAGTTTTACAAATGATATAACCGAATTTTATTGTCAATTAGTTCAGTGTAAAAATCAGTTAGATTCAATATCATCTCTACTTAATTCTAAGTTAGATCTTCCTCCTATTACCTTAAAAGAATGCATTCCGAATTTGCCAGTAATTGTGAAGTTTTCTGAAGATAATATGTGGTACCGTGCTCAAATTGTAAAAGTAAATCATGAACATGATATAGAAGTTTTCTTTGTTGATTTTGGAAATTACGATAATGCAACCTTAAGGGACATTAAAAAAATCAGTTCAGATTTACTTACCTACCCAATTCAAGCTCATAAATGTAATTTGTTTGATGTGGATATAGTGTCTGATTCTTCTCTTAAAGATGAAATGCTGGATTTTTTCGAAGAGACAACTGCAAATCAAATTTTGCAGTTACATGTTAAAGAACTCACAGAAAGTTCTACTGGAATTAACTACACTGTTATGTTACTGGAAAAAAATTCATCCTTATCAGTCAATGAAAAACTTGAAGCTAAATTTATGAGTATTGGACCAGTTGAAGTACTTGAAACAGAAGTACTTTATATAACTAACTTTGTTTCATTAGATTCTTTCTTTGGACAGTTTGAAAAATTAAGTTCTTCCCAACTTGAAGAAATGCAAGATGAAATAAATAAGTTTTATAGAGAATTTCATCGGTCACCTTTTAAACCAAAACCTGGAGCATATGTATCGGCAAAATATAAAGAAGATGATCAATATTATCGGGCTAAAGTAGAAACATGCTCTGATAGTAAATGCAGTGTAGTTTTTATTGATTATGGAAATAGAGAATCAATTCCATTAGAAGATATTCATCCACTTGATAAGAAGTTTTTGAAGAATCCCCAGTTTGGTATTGAATGTGCTTTAGAAAGTTATCCTTCTGCTGCACCTACAGACAAACTTCATAGCTTAATGTATGAGAATTCAATTAAAGCTAAAATGATCAGAGAAGAAAATAAAAAGTGGATTATAACTTTATGTGAAGATTTTGCCCAAAATGCTTTAATTTTAGAAGTTCTTAGACAATGTGAAAAATTTGTGCCTCGTTCTATCCATGGTAAATATTCTTTATGTAAATTTTAATATGATAAGCTTTTTAACAAAATAATGCATTAAAGTTTCATTTGACAAAAAATCACATTTGAAATACTTGCTTTTCAAAATTTCTGTTAATTTTAACTGGTAGGAAGGTAAACCTTAATAGTATACCTTAAAAAATCTTAAGCAGCTTCAAATTTAATATTGTTTTATAGACTTTTGAATCCGAACATTATTTAATGATATTCAAGCAGTAATATCTATATTTCTTGTTAGAATAAAATGTTATTTTTAAAAATCACAAAAATTAAAATAAAATTGTAAAAATTACCATAGTTCCATGACTGATTTCCAACTTCTTTTCATAGCATTCAGTTAAAATAAGTTAACTAAATATAACAAAAAATAATTTTATTTAAAAGATTCTGTTATAATGACTTAATCATATGCCTTTGTGTATATTTCTTTTGGATTCAATACAATTGCATTTCAAATTTATTACAATAAGTAATTTTAAGCAAAAATGACACTTGAGATAATCTGACCAATTCTTTATTTAGTATAGATATTAAATTTTCATTTTTTTATGTATTGAGAAACCACATTTTAATTTTGTTAATAAAATTAAAATATGTCCGGGAGCTTGTTTTGAAAGTGTTATTTTAAAAATTTGGAACTGATACTTTTTTGGGAGTTGATTACACTAAATTAACTTTGTTGACTGCACAATAGTTTATTTTGCAGTAAAGAATAATTTATCTTTTGATTTTTAACAATAATATTATATAAACAATTATGCTACTTTTTTATTTCAGGTACTGGCTTACGTGGCTTTCAAGAAGATGTTTCCAAAAGTGAGCCTTCTCGTCCTCACGTCAAAGATATTAAAAATGCTAGGAATGAATATCAAAAACCTAATAAATCTACTGCTATTGGGATCCAAAACAATATTAATGAAAGTAATTTATCTCCAAGTACTGAAAATAGAAATAATCATCTGGAGAAATTAAAGGATTATACTAAAATTACTATTTCACCTAATGCATACAGAAATGTATATGTATCTCATGTTATTAGTCCAAGTGAATTTTACTGTCAAATTGAGGAAGAAAGTATTAAACTTCAAGCGTTAATGCAGAATATAGAAAATGCATATGGCAATTTACTTGATAATGAATTAAAATTGAAAGAAGTCAAAATTTCATCTCCATGTTGTGCTGTATTTCAAGCAGACGGTGCTTGGTACCGAGGTTGTATTAAAGAAATAAACTCTAAAGGATGTAATGTTTATTTTGTGGATTATGGAAATACTGATTTTGTTCCAATTACCAAAATAAAAGCATTGAAACCTGACCTTCTTGATTTGCCTCCTCAGGCTTTGAAATGTAAGTTGTATAATGCAACCACACAAAGTGGTAAATGGAGTGATGAAGCTATTCAAGATTTTATAAAGTTGACTCTCGATAAATCTTTTGTTGCACAGTTTGTTGAAGTAGATAAAACAAATACTTATGCAGTTAATTTGGTAAGTTTAAATAAATTGCAAGATGAAGTTTTAAATAAGCAGTTTGTGAGTCTGGGACATGGGCAGTTAAAAGATACAAAAAAATATTAGTTCTCAATTCCCATGCTGCTTCAAATAATCTTTCATACCAACCCCCAGAAGTTAAACTTGGTTCTATTGAATCTGTAACTGTGAAATATGGCCTAAATCCACAAGAAATATTTTGCCAGTTAAAATCCTATGAAAGAGAATTTAAAAAATTGATGGAGAACTTACAACATTACTACAGTAAACTGTCACCTTCTGATGCAATTGTTGATAGACCTCATGCTGATATGATTTGTGTTGCTCAGTTTTTCTTAGATTCTGCTTGGTATCGAGGAAAAATTACAAAAGTTGATAAGAATTCCATCACTGTTTTGTATGTTGATTATGGCAATTCAGAAATAGTTGATAAAAAAATGATAAGATGCATTGCCCAAGATTTTACTGATCTTCCTATACAAGGAATCAAATGCCAAATTAAAGGCATTGCACCACCTGGAGATTCATGGCCTTTAAATAATAATATCAGCAAATATTTTGAAGGAGATGCTGAATGTGAATTTATCTCTAAGGAAGATGATTACTATATAATTAACTTGACATGCAATCAAAAAAATGTTGCACAACAATTAATTAAAGATGGACTTGCAATAGAGGATGTTTCAAACCAAAATATCCCAGCCATTGTGAAGCATGAAGTAACTGAAACTTTAAGTAAACCCAAACTTCCTATACAAACTTTACCAAAGAGAGAAGAATTTGTTCCTGGACAACTTCTTTCAGTTTCTGTGTCATATATTGAAAGTCCTTATAGATTTTGGTGCCAATCTCTTGATGATTCTGATACACTAGATCGATTAATGGCTGATATTCAAAGTAATATTGAACAAGGCATCACTCCAATTGAAGTAAATAAAATGATAATGGGATTAAATTGCCTAGCAAAATATTCAGAAGATCAATCATGGTATCGTGCTCAAATTAAGTCAGTTAATTCTGGTGAATGTGAAGTTTTCTTTATTGATTATGGTAACACTGAAGCAACCTCATTTGATAAGGTATAACATTAATTAATTTTTACTTATTTTGCTCTTGAAATTGTTAAATGATTATTTTAATAAATAAAAGTATTTATTTAATAATAACAATAATGGTGTTTTTTTTAGAAAAAGCTCAAAATTTATCTAAAAGAATTCTGTTTTAAAAAAGGCATTTATATAATACTTTAACAAACTTTATAATGTCAAAATAATTTAACTCAAAATTATTTTTAAATTGTTTATTAATTTGTATGAAATTGGTAATTTACAAGTCTTTTGGGAAAGTTAATTTCAATGTTGGGATATATATATATTATTATTACCTTAATTTTCTTTTAATTAAATTTCATGTCACAATTTTAGTGATAATTTTTGTTTTTATGTATAAAATTTCGGTAAAACTAAGTATTAAAGTCTCATTTTTAGCGATTTTTTTTCACCAAGCGCTGGAGACCCGTTTTTTGGATACTAATTGGCAACACAAAAAGGGTGCCAATCGGAGTAGAATTGGCGTAAACAAACAGCGGGAGTTTCACCAGACCTAAAATCACTGAAATAAGAATACGAACACAAATGGCGGGAGTATCTCCTGATTTAAAATTACTACAATAAGAAAACATAAATAACAATCATTCTTGCTTCATTTGAAATTGCTAAGTGTAACAGTAAATTAGAATAATTATTGTCTGAAATATTAAGTTACTGTTTAAAAATATTTCCAGTTGATTTGTTGAAATTGAAGGAAAAGTAAATAAATAGAATAGCAAAATATTAAAAAAGTTAATGATTTTAAATAGAATGATACAAATCAATATTACATAAAATCAACGTGCGATTGATTTCGAATATGCTCGCTGATGTAGACAAACACAACGAGTAACTGAAACAATGCCTTGCAAATGGAAAATGGTGAAATATTCACACTGTGAGCAAGCTTTTCTCTTGATTTGGGATGACAAATGATGGATGACATCCTGCTTTTCCCAGAAATTGGAGTGACAAGTGAAGGATGGCATCCTCCAACACATTCCGGGCAGGTACCAAGACAATCCGGGGAAACATCCACGGCGAAACATATTTGGCGACTAATCGTTTTTGATGAAATTTTGGCGATGTAAACAAAAACCAGAGTTGGCAGCTTTTCGCGTTTTGCGATCTGAGACAATGGCGAGATTTCATGCTCCACAAGGTGAGACTGTAATACTCAGTTTAACCAAAATTTCATATTAAATAAATGGAATTATGCATAAAATTTATTCTGTTTTTACTAATGTGCTTTTTTAGTCTTCTTCTTCTTCTTTTTTTTTTTTTAATACTTTTTGCTGCTCAAAGGTAGTCTATTCCACATTCTTACATTAAAATTTTCTCATTTAAATGTAAAGTCATTTATTACTTACATATAATAATAATATTAAAAAAAATTTCATGATTATAAATTTATGTGTAATTTAAGTGTGAGAAGATTAATATATAAAATTTTCAGATTGCTGTGCTTCCTTTTGAATTCCAAAAAATACAACCATTGTGCTTTGAATGTCGTCTATTGGGATCGTCTTCTAATTGTGCAAGTGAAAAAATTGAAACTTTTCAAACTCTTATGGATGATATTGAGGAAGACTTGACTGCAAAAATAGAAAAAATTTCTGATGGAATCAATATTATTACGCTTCTTTATGAAATAGAAGATATTGAGAAAAATGTTAACGAAATGTTGTTTGGAAATGAAATAGTAAGCTTGCCGACTACAGGTAAGAAACTAGGCAAAGGTATTACTTTCCTAAGAAAAAATTATGTTTTCTATTCCATTATATAAACTTGTCTTAGTTAAAAAAATAATTGATAATTTTTTTTCAACTTAAAAGATCGTTCAAATACTTTTATAAATCTTATTTTGAAATTTTCATGCTTTTTGTATCATTACTTATGAATATACATTAAAGGCTCTATTGTATGAACACTTATGATTTTATGATCTTTGTTAGCAAACGGATGATTGCTGATTGACAAACAAGTCAAACCACAATTTTATGAACTGGTGGCTGATTTCTAATGGAATAACTCATAATTGCAAAAATTTTAATTGCCATTTATGAATTAAAATTTAAAGAATATTTTTGAAAATTCATTTTAAGTCATTTTTCTTTATTTTTTATCTTCCAATATTTTTCCATTTTTTTTTTATGTTTTAAATTTTTGATGCTAGAAATATGCATTGTTTTTAAACAATGTTGCATTAAAAAATAACATAATTGTGCTTCAAATGGAAATTTTAGAAATGTGAGATTGATGTTTAACTCTTTCATCTACAATATGTCAAGCATGAAACTACATGTTAAGCACTTTATTATTTAGTTTAATTATTCTTGGGTATTTTTGCCAGTCTTGGCTATATAAATATTTTAAATAATCATTGTTAAATCACAGCTTCTATAGAATGAGCTTTCATCAGCAAAATGTTACCACAAGGCACTAAGCAAATCATGTTGATGGGAAATTCATTTGTCATCTTCAATTGACAACTCTATTGAGTTTGTATGATGAAATCAGATATTGATTTTTTCCATGTAAATTTATAAGCTTGCTATCACTTTTAAATAAATTTTCAAAAATTCTGCTCCTCCTCCAATTATTACATAATGATTTTAAATGTATTAAACTTATTAAAGACACAATTTCTATTTCAAGTGTATTATTTTTGTGGCATTGTTTTGAAAAGTAAATGGTGTTGATAGTAAATGAAGATGTAAATACTTGTTATTATTGAAAATCTGAATATCTTTTAATCTTCAATAATTATGTATAAAGTTGGAGTATAAAAAGTACTTTTTGGGTAATTGAGTACATGTGAAAAGTCACCAAATATTGTAGACCTACATCAAATTGCATATTAACATAACAGAATCATCAAGTATTTCTATATGTTAATTGTTTTAGAAAAGTATTGTTAATTTTGTATGTAATACAAATTTAGTACTAAAAAATGTTAAAAATTTGAGACTTGTCTCTAAATGAAAAAAGGAGTTGGTGTTTCCTCACTCTTTTTAAAGGGGGTAAAAGATGACAGAACTGAACAGGTTTGGCACGATTATTGGAAATCGCACCAAGTTCTGCACAGCTATTTCACCTACCTGAATTACATCACTGCATCCAATATCTGCTTACTAAATACAGATCATGTTGGAACTTCCAACTTAGGAATTGCTCACTATTTCAAATTCAAAATATTAATATTTCAAATATTTCATTATAATTACATACTATAGAAGTATTAAAATTCTAATAACTATAAAAAAATTTTTATTAAAAAATTTTTTTTATTAATCATGCAGTGGCACCCACCTTAAAAATACTTCAGTTAATGCGGTTGTATCTGCAGTAGTGCAACCTACTGCAGATACAACCGCAATAAAACTAAATTGATAATGTTAACAAATTGCATTTTTTATTAAAACTTGAAAGTTAATATACCGGGCAGAGGCGCCCACCTTAAAAAAACTTCAGTGTAGCGCAACCTAGTACAGAGGCAACCAGGCAATAAAGCTAAATTTGTAGCATTAAGAATTTGCATTTTTTATTCAAACTTGGATTTTAATTAATCCGGCGTGTCATACTCATCTTCAAAAAATTTCAGAACGGCGCAATCTAACACTCATGTCAGACACACAAAGCGTACTTAAAGATGTATTTACTTATGTAAATGCACATTTTTATAAAAACTAGAGTTACTAATTACTATTTTGAATGAAATTTTAATGAAAAACAAAATAACTTACCTAATCTTCTCTGTTTTCACAATCATCGCAGCCGGCCGAAAATGAATGGTTTTGAGAGCTTCAAAGAAATCTACGATATTTTCTTAATGGTTCCTGTGCCATATATACTCTGCAATGTATGAATGAAACTGACCAGGCACATGATTAGTACCCCGTTCAGATCTTTTATTCGCCAACCAAAAAAAAATTCTATGTAACTTTGAAAAAATTCCAAACAATGCAGCTTTCAAAAACTCTAAACAATATTTTAAAAATTATAAACAATATGTCTTCAAAAAATTTGAAATAATATAACTTTAAAAAGTTTGAAGTCCAATAAGGGAACACTAACGTAACAAATGCTTAATTTGTAAACAAATAAAATTACTCATTAAACTCTTCAAGGGTTGGACACAAAATGAATTTTGTGCACCTTGCATTATAAAATGAAAATCACATCATGCAAATGCATTTCAAGCTGTTGACCCAGTTTAACACACTTTAATGCATGCTTGGTGCACTTTATTTGCTGTACAGCTCTTTACTCTTAGACATTAAAGGGCTATTGGCAGCTTAAAATGTAATCATGAAAAAACTTATATTTTGGATAAAGTGAGATGTTATTGTAATGTTTCCACCTGTTTTAATATGGTCATCAAAATTAATAAAAAGCTTAGATACCAAATTAAAGATGGTGCTAATCTAATTCTTCTATAATAGTGGATGATAGTATCATAATTAATACTTCTTAGTTAATATTCCAAGTTATTCCTTACCAGAATTCTTGAATGTGTTAAAAGATAATATCCAATAGGGATCTGTGTTTATTTCAATTTCTTGAAGTGTTACTACAGCACTAAAATGGAAGAAACTACAGCTTTTCTATGTCAATGATAAGCATGGTGTTATTGGTTTTGATATTTATGTAAACACAAAATATAAAACTATGGTGAAAGTGTCAAATTAAAAAACAGAGAAAACCTCCAGTACAGGAAATTATACTCCTTAAATTTATGTGGAGAAGCGAAAAAGGTTTCTAAATAGATTCGGAAAGTCATTTCAATATTTTGGAACAGTTAAATAATCCAAATATTTTCTTTTGTATATTAATGAGCTTTATATTATTTCAGGTGGCAAATATTTTAATTTGGTCATTTACCAAAAAAAAAAAAAAAAAAAATTGAATTTGTACTCAACTAAACAAATACCAGAAAAAATAAAAAAATAATAATTTGCAACATTTTTAAAACATTGGTAGTTTAATTATTTCAGCAATAGATCCCCTTGACTTAGTAATGATAGTTTCATCTTAAATTAAAGAGATTGTAGGATTGAATTTTTTGTTTTAAAAAATAAGAATCATAATAATTGTTTTTTTATAAATTAATAGTTATTCAAAAATTAATTGAAAGTAAAAAGATACTATGGTTTGGAGGATATTTTTAGATAAATTATAATTTCCAACTATTTTATTATTTCTGTCTTGGTGGATAAAGCAAAAGGGCATCCATAATTGTGGAAAAAATAAAACAAATGTAATATAATATAAATGGATTTGAACTGAAATTCTATGTAAAATCACATTTGGTAGATGTTACAATAATTAAATTTTTAACACTTCCTAAATCAAAGTACACTTTTTTAAATTCTTTAATTGATATTTAATACTTCACTATGAATTTTATTTTATGTCATATCTTCTAAATTAAAAGCACTAATTAAATTTAACATATAAAATTTTCTTATATCATTTGCAATGTTAATATTGTTTGCACTAATAATTTATAACTTGTAGAATTATTTTTAATTTTATATAAATTTTTATGTACACATGTTGAGTTTATTTATTGTATATTTCATATATATTTTCAGAAATTCTGAAGTTTTTACCAGCTGATGTTCCTTTGGGATTACAAGAAGGTTATGTTACAAGTGTTAATTCCCCGCATGATTTTTTCATTCAATTAGTTAAATGTGAAGATAATTTAGCTGATCTTGCCACTAATTTATCCGAAATATGTGAATCTATGCCACAAGATGATTGCTTATTTGACAGTTTTGCAGTTGGCAGTGCTTGCGCTGCTAAATTCTCTGAAGACGATTGCTGGTATAGAGCTGAAATTATAGATTTGCAAGGTAAACATAATTTGTACATAAAAATTTTTCTAATTGCTTTTTTCTTCATTATGTAATTGCACTGTCAGTTTAATTAAAATTGAGAAAGTTATTTAAAAGCAAAATCTTGTCGCCACAATTTTTACTTAATGTCCAATTTTGATCAATAGCGATGTTAGTATCAAATTGCAGCTAATGTTTGAACCAAATTTATGTTACGAATGTGCACTGTTATATATATATATATCAGTTTTAATCTTCATTTCTTCCAGCATTCATTTCATTAGCAAGATAATTCATATGTATAGATTATTTAAATGATTGTGAAAGGATAAATAAGTTCTTTTTAATATCATTATTGCAATTGAGTTTTGTTTAGTTAGGTTTTGTACTCTGTCAGGTTTTGTGCTTTCTTTATCAGGGAAAATATATATCATTGTAAAAAAAGTTCCTAATTATCTTAAATTTTTATTTATTATAAAATCTGCCCTTTTGTAAGAAAATAGGAATTTTGAAAATCTTATTAGTTTGCCAGAAAATATATACTGCCCAAAATGAAACACCATAAAAGACCAGAAATAATGCAACAAAATTTATTTGGTAGATAATATATATTTTATACAAAAATTAAATTATTGAAATTGTGTATTCTTTTGGAGTATAGATGATGACAAAATCAATAGTTGGTGTGGCTGCCATTGTTGGCTGTAATTGCTGCTACATCTCTTGACAAAGAATCAAACAGACTTGAGATGTCTTTTTTGAGGTATAGCGGTCCATGTGGTTTTCTCATATTGCCAAAGTTGATTTGGTTTAGTAGCAAGTGGTGTACAAACAGACCTACTTAGCCTGCTTATTTTCCACGCTGATAGGTGAATAATTCTTGAACATTGCTTCTATGTATGGTTGCAAATTATCCTGTGAAAATATGCTGTTGGTTTGAGAGAATCACAGGTTCTAACACTTTAGAGATGTAGAGCTTAGAGAGGATGTACTGGACAATGTACAAGAGAGATGTGAGAATGAAATTCAACATTTATATACAAATCATGATACCAGGTGCAGAACCAGTGTATTAAAATATATTGCAGCCAATTACTTACCATTGTATCTCCAGGCTTGAATCTGGCCATTGTGGTGTTGCAGGCAAAAGAAGATAATAAAGTGATGAAACAAGATGAAAATCAGTGATGATAATGTTGATCCATTCCATTGTCCATGTCTCTCAATCATTACACCATTGGTTATGCAATGAATCCTTGAAATATTCTCCCTAAACTTTAAATTTCACTAAATTATGCAAAACTGACTAAATCTGTTGCTCTGTCATTCATGAAGTGGCTGAGAGATCCATCACTGCCATGCAGTGGTGAAATGAGGCAAGTGTGTTCAGTTCTGTTGCTCTCTATTGCATGCAGTGATAGCAGAGCAGCATCTAATTATGTGGTTTTGTCCAACATAATCACTGATTTCTCTCAAGAATGATATGCAAACTTTGTAGACTATTCTGCCTCAATTAAACTAAGAAACTTGTTAAAAAGACATTTGATGTCTTCTGCTTGATATAGTTATGTCTTACAAAAAACACTTGCAAAAATAATTGCTATGTTTCAAATCGGCAATCTCTTCTCCATGAATCTCTTAAAAATCAAATAATTTTCATGAAAATATTCATAAAAATGCTTTTTTTTATTCAACAAAATGTGAATAATGCTGACATCCAGTATAAAGTAATTTAATTATTTTAAAAAAAGTGTAGTAAATGAGAATAGTGTGTTAAATGAGAATATATTTTCCCAGACATAAAAACAGATTGTTTTATCTTTTTTTATTTTTAATGGCACATTGAGAACTGTAATCAAAATAACAAATATTAAAACCAGAACAAAAGTAACATGAACTAAGTTTACAAATTTGAAAACACATTTAATCTATAAATTGTTTATCTTGTACTGAGCTTTCTAATATTTATCCCATGAGTGTACCGAGTTCAGTGCAAAACAGTGACTCTAATGGTTCACACCCTTTCCTCTTGAATGTTACACAATTGACAAAGAGAACTTGACAGTATTTTTTATATGATATTGATGATCGGAGAGGCAATTGTAGCCCGTAGTTAGGTGATAAATGGCAACAGATCTGCTCCTTGACCAAAATGAAATATTTGTGATTTTATTGACCCTTTTCTTATTTTTGTTAGTCTCTTTTATGTTTTTTCCCCAAAAAATCTTCTTTAAAAAAATTTTTAATAAACAATTTGGCATTATAAAAAGGAATTGGTTTATCTGCTATATATATGTATGTGTGTAATTGCACACACACACAAATAGAGAGGTTTATGTTGTAAATTTTAATCCTTGTTCATTAAGAATCTGAGTTTTTATATAAATACATGTTATTTGTATTATTGATTTAGGATGTAATTATGATATTCTCCTCTAAGTTATTTCTCGCCAAATCTAGTGCGCTTTGTTTTGATTGTAATGTTGCCAATTTGAGTTTTTGTTTTTATTATAATAGCCAAATTCAGCTTTTACTACTTTCAAGATTTGTTTTTTTCGTGTTTTACATCATATTTTCGTCATATATGCTTCTTTTCAGTGGTAACAGCATTTTAATTTTCAATTTGCGGATAAGTTATGATAAATAAAGTGGGGGAAAACCCTTCTTTATTTATATGGTTGTTATTATTACTTTCTTGTGTAGTGTTAAGCCTCGTATTTCGAAATCAGAGAAAACCCCAGTTTCTTACGCTGATTGGTACCCATTCTGCGTTGCTACTTTTTTCGTCGCCACTTAGCGATGGAAAAAGACGTAATGATCGTCATTAGAGGGGGATACCCTACTAGTTCCTGATTTAGCTTTATTGACAGGTTGTTCTCTCATTATAGATTGCATTACAGCAAATGTTTTTTTAAAGGGGGTGCCTCTCCCAGTTAATTTAGAAATCAATTTTTAAAAAAGTATGTTATTTACATTATCGGTTCAGATTTATTGTACAGTTAGTTATACCTGCTTAATATTACTGTATAGTGTATTTTTAAAGGGCTTGATTCTTTTGATTTATTAAAAGAAAAAAATTAAAAAGTTTATATGTATGCTTTATTGATTGAGCATAAATAGTGCTATTAGTTTCCTTATTTTTTTATATTTTTGTAATATTTTATCTTTGTAAGTGTAAAATAGAGCTTCTAGTCTTTAATTTTGTAATATTTCTGTAGTTAATAGTGTAATACTATATTTGAAAAATGAAAAAAGTGCAATGATTGTAATATTCAAAGTTTGAATTTGACAGAGATCATGATTTTGAAAATTAGATGTTCCAAAGAGACATAATTTAGATTGGCAAGATAACCACAGATCTTGCGGCAGAAATCATGCCAAATTCATTCCAGCTTGTAGGATTTTACCATGTCTCTTGTATTAAAATTTGATAATGATAATATTTCTAGTTTCATTAATATTGTAAGCAGCAAATATTTTAATTATATTATAGTTGACCCTTCTGTTTCTAATATCTAATTTAAGTGGAATTTATAAAGTTTTTAATTTTATAAATATAAACTTGATGGTCTTGTAGGAAAAGATTATTAAAATTATTACATTGAGTCTGACTCTACTCAATACAAGCACATAATTCTAGTATAAACAACATAAATCTTCAGAAGCTTGATTTTTTTGTTTCTATGGTAGTTTATTTTAATATCTATATATGTCATTAAGTCATTAACTGTATAAATTGCTTAAAATTTTTTTATCAAGTTAGTGTTGGCTCTATAATTGATTTAGATGTTAATTTAATATATAAAATTACTACATTTATTATTAATTTATTATATTTAATTTTGTTGATAAAATGGTTTCCTTTTGGTAAATATATCAATGGTGTCTTCTGCTAGATATATTATGGTAAAACATTTTTGTCTGTTTATTGTCAAATGTTCCATTTAATTAAGTATTCAGTTTTTGGAATCATTTGGTAAACTTGGCTTATACAGAGTATCTCTCTCAACATCAACATCAGTTATATTTTTTTCAGATGTATATTTATTGCTAAAAACATTGTGTTATTATAGGCAACATATATTTAATGATAATTCATTTTTAAGTTGATGTTTTTATTTCACAGTAAATATAAGACTTGAAATATAATTGATATCACTTAAAAATGTCTTTTGCCGTAGTATAACTTAGAATCACTGTTTTTAAAGGTATAAACTTATTTATTATCAAATATTTTCTTTACCATTTTTAAAAAATAACTTGTTGAGAAAGAAATAGCAAGTTAAGTAGATATGTTAAAAATTGATTTATGATATTGAAGATTTTAAAATTGTGTTAGTATCAGATTTTTTTTAAAGTTTTTGTTTGTATATTTCATAACATACTGTGGGTTTATGTAATAAATTGAAATTATGATTATTGAATGAAACACTTATTTTATTCAATAATTATTTCAATTTTGTATTTGTTTCATGTTTTATTAAATTAATTAAAATTATGATCGTGATTAATATGTTTAAAAAATTTTGAAAAATGAAAAATCTTTAACATTTTCAAAGTGATATAAAAATAATTCTTATTGAAAATACTTTGTCAAAATAACTTGTTGTCATAACCTTGTGTTATTTTTATGTCACATAATCTTATTTTTATATAGCATTTATGTGCCTATATATGAATGGAAAATTATCCTGTTTCTCAACCCATGTTTTAAAAATTTTTTTACATAATGGTAGGCAACATAAATTGAGATTTTTTGTATGTTATGGAGACATCACTTCAATGATATGATATGAAGGCCTGAATATAAGGCATAATAACAAATATGTGTGCAAAATAAAATGTTCTGTTCAGTAAGATTTGATTTAAAATATTGGTGAAATTGTTGTAAAATGCTGTGGTAAAAAAAAATAAGTACGAGGATTTAGTCTTGATAAGGAAAACTTTGAGCATTGTCAGAAGTTATTTTAACTATAAAGATTCCTCAGTAAGCACTCATACATAGCAGCAATTGTTGAATCTCCTGCATTAAGTGTTGGTTTCTTTGAATAGCAATTATTAAAAACAATGTCTTAAATGCCAAAATATTATAGATGTTGATAAATTCCTAGTATATGCAACACATTTGGTGCAGTTTTATAAAATGTTGGTAATGGTGAAATTTATGTAAGTGAATAAGTGTCTTTTCTTTGCATAAAATCCAAAAATGGACATACTGCGTCGAACGAATGTTTAAAATTCTTTCATATCAGAATAAAAGATGTAAAATATTCATTATAAAATTGGCAAACACAGGTTTGTTGCTGTAAAAAAGTATAATGTGAAATTCATGTAATTTAGAATCATCAGTATAAGCAAGCATTTCATTAACAAAATAATTGTGAATCTCAAAATTGTAATAAATAAACAAACTATCTGAATCTTAATGTTGCAAAATCTATCTTGTTATGGATCCTAGTATTAAGCCTAGATATTAAAAATCTCAATTTGAATTTTAATAAATCTAATGAAAACTTTGAAAAAAAATTTCCTTAGTATGTTCCTATCACGACAAAAGTCTTATAGGGAGAAAAGTAATTTCATGCAATATTTAGATTCGTGAGGCTTATTGGAAAATATTTTGCTATTTGATGAAAGTCTTAATATTATAAAATAAAAGCATTTGGAGCATATGTTGAACAGAGTGAAGAATACTCTGTACCAGAACAGAATGATTACTCTGTATTATTTCATTTCTGTATTTTAAGGCAACCATAGATATTGGCATTTGAAGGGTTCACATCTTTCATAGTTAAATTGAATGTTATTTAGATAATAATTTTGAAATTTATTACCATTTACTATATAAATCGTAGGGTTTTTGGATTCAAAAATGGTTTGTAAAAATTTCTTTTTAATTGAAACTTTAAAGTTTGAAAAATCTCCACATGCTGATGCACAAAGTTATGAGAAATTAGTAGTGATTAAATTCTAGAATTAAGATTGATTTAAGAAATGATTAAATAAAATGAATTTTATCTGTTTTATTTAATGACTGGAAAAATCAATGAAAATAAGTATGACAAGGTTTTAATGAAATTTGGCGACTATTTGAAAAATATGATTCTAAAGTAATTTTTTTCTGGAGTATTTTGCAGAAAGTTCAACAAATTGAGTAATTTTTCTGAGAGAGTAAATGTTAGCCATTATTAAAATTTGGGGAAAATGGTTAAAGTTTTATCATTTAGTCTGGCATCAGTATCAGTCATAAAGGAATTCAATAACAAAAACTGCATGTTGAGAATACGAAGGAAAGTATGTTGCACAATAACTTATAAATGATTGCAATTAAAAATTGTTTTCATGGTATTAAAAACATATAAATACTATAGAGATTGTTGTCATCACTAAGTAGGAAAAAAAAATTAAACTCCAAATTAAATGTAAGAGCTGAAAAGTGAAAGATATTTGTTAAAGAATATTAAGGCTTTGATAAAGTCTGTTGGTGAATTCCTGGGAAAATTAACAGTAACTAATGATGAAATTTCAATATTTGAATTTAATCATTTAAGAAGATTCATTAAAATGAAGAAATTAATGGAAATAAACAATAAAAAATTGAGAGAAAATGATAACTGCAAGTATATAATTTTGTTAGTTTAATTTTTTTGTATTTTTAATATAATTTTTTTTGTATAGTATTAATTTTTGTAGTATTCAACACAATAAATATTAGCATCTTAATTATTAACTGGAAACCATTTCCATTGTTATAAATAAATGTACAGTGAAAATTGTTCAACTATTAGGTTAATTTTCAGTGAAGTTCTATTAAATTAAAATGCTGTGTTTAATACAATGTAAGTGATGCTGAGCTAGCAGGTGAATGATTAGCCTTTGGTTCAATAGTTTGTGAATTTTTCAGATGATAAAATCATCTTTCTTTAAAATTCATAATTAGACATTTGAAGAGTTTTAGGTCATTTTATTGAATAAATTTGGCATATCATTCCATACAAAATGCATCATTGATGATACTTTCAACTATTCTATGAATTTTTTTTATCAGAGCTGGTGGCTGAATAGTCAATACTTTTACCCGTTTATCTTTTTCTGCCTTGAACGTTGATGTTTGTAATAAATTGGAATCTTTGTTATTTGTTCCTTTTTAAATTGCAAGGATTTTTTTATAACAAATATTTTGTTTTCATTACCATATGTTGCATTTACAGTAATATTTTATTGACAAGCCAACATAATTGTTGAGAGAACTGTTCATTTTCCATACTAGTTCTTAAAAATTTTGAAGCTTTGTAGCCTTTTATTTGCTTAAACAAAAATCAGCCTTTCTTACAACGATGGCAAAATAATGGCTTTTCAGAACAAATTTGTTAACTAGCAACTCAAACAATGTCTGTATGTATTGGAACTATATTTTAGCTACTATTAAAGAACATTAAAATAATTGCTTTGTAAGACATAGAAACTGATTTTAATTTCCCAAAATTATAAACTTAGAATTATCAACCTTACATACTCTTATTTTTCATTTTATCATATAACTCATTAATTGCAATTTTAAGAGTAAGTTATTTTAAGTGATAATCCCTTGCACTCACTATGATTTAGTGGTAGGACAACACTCTTCCGAGCATAAAGACTAGGGTTCAATCCCAGAAAAATAGTTGTTGCACTTCTGTATTCTGCATGCATGTCTGGGGTGAGGGCTTGAGGATTTTCTGTCTTAAAGTCTTACAATAGCTGTGGGCTGTTAGTTGGTCCACCAAAAAAGGGATAAGCACTTTTCTTCAGTAATAAGTATGGAAAAGTAAATTTATTAACATAGCTTTATTTTATAGCAAGTTGAAATGATTTGGATATAATCAATATTTACAATTGATACTGACTACAATTAACCACAGATACAATGTGAATCCAGTTCTAATTTTCTATATAAAATCAAAAATTGAAATTAAGATACTTGTACAAGGAAAAAAAGTGGCAAATAAAGCCTGTTTCAAATTTCCAATAACTCTCCATATTTAAATAAAATAATTAAATTGTATTTTGATGTAAAAAAAAACTTCTCAAAAGGCAATTAAAGTTACTTAAATTTTCATTATAATGTAAAGTTCTAATATTAATTTTGTAGTATAGTTTGCATATTTGAGATACTATAAAATAATCATTTTTGTAAAATGTAAATGAATGTTTTCAATTAAAATTTTGCAATGTAAAACTTGAAAGTGATTTTTTGACATTCCAGTTTACTTTCCTATTTTCTTAAAAGAAAGAAATTTTTTTTTGTTATTTAAACAAGACAATTTTTATAATGCCTTTATGTCTCAACCAATATATCTGAAAGCAATAACAACAATGAATTACAATTTTGTGATACATCTGCATTGTGACTTGTGGTCTTTAAATCTTTTATATTGTTTAAATAATGCAGCAGTAACCTATAAAATATTAAGATGATGCATGAGCACAAACAAGCAATTTTGTGGTTTGAATAATTTTTGTTGATTTATCAGCAGCTAAAGAAAAGTTCATGATTCTACTGGATCTTCCTCATAGTTGCATGCCGAGCTGGCAGCCGAATGGTTAGCGCTCTCGCCTTCGGTTCAACAGTTCATCCCACCTTGGTTCAAATCCCATCTTAAGCATGGATGTTTGTTGTGGTTCGGAATCCACTTTAAACCATAGGTCCCTGTCTAATTAGCCCCCGTGTGCAAAAAATGACCATTGAGTGACAAAACAAACCAAACCTCATAGTTGCAAAGCAGAATTAATTTTGATTAATACTTAAATTTACATTTATTTTATTGGTATACTTCAGTTTTGATTGCTAGAGGAGAAATTACTATTCATAATTATTTTATAAAAGAAACAAAAATAAATTTTTTTTATTTATTTTATCAAATTTTTAATATTAGGTCAGTAAAAAATTTTCAATCTGATCTGATAATTGGCAAACTCATTAGTCAGCAGAACCCATATCAACAGTTCAAATCTCTTTTTAGAGCTTTATTTTTAAATATGTATGAATATTTTATGTAGATATGCTGACTATAGTTTAATTTTACATATAATGATGATAGTGTTCACATTGATAAAATTGTGAGGTATCCAAAATTTAAAATTATAATGTTGAACAATATACATGGAAAAAATTTTTTAATCATCTAAAGTTTGTGTTACTCATATTGGTATGTTTTTTATTTCAAGCCTGATTCCAAATTCTCATTAATAAAACAACTTCTTAATTTACTTGTGATAAGGTTTATGCTTGAAAGTGATTATTCTCATAAATATGCAAACCCATATCAGATGTATGCAAGGGAAAGACAGCAAACATTAGTATTTTCAATGGATTATGTAAGTATGCCAAATTTCAGAGTTATCTGTCTCAATATTAACAGAAGATGCATTAATATTAAAAGGTTTTTTTTAAAGAAGGCTAATGTTTTATTTCTGAATTCCTAAAATCTACTGAGATAAAATTAATATCTAATGCTGTTGTTTTAAAATACCAAATATCATTATCAGAATTATTTTTCTTGTGATGCTTCAATAAGCTTTGGAAGTCAATCAAACCTCCCTTTCAAAACTTTGAGTAATAAATGATAAATGTTTTTCAAATGAAATAACTTCTGACATTATAAAATTGTTTTCTTCTGTAGCTATAGATGAAACAGAGTTTGACTAAGACAAGGGCATACAGGGCAGTTGTCCTAAGACATTTTACATTGGGAGTCAGATAGAATCATTTGTGAAATTGAACAGAAAGTGTTGTGAAGCAGAGGGAATCCCCCAAAGATGTTTTTGCTTCAATCCCCAATTAGGCTATGTCGAACCCTGGCAACATAACAGCTACCATGAAGCAAAATTTTTTATTCTGTTGATTGTTAGTCGTGTATATTAAATACCTTTTATAAGACATTTTTTAATTTCTATTATAAGGACAAATATTTCAAAACATTTCTTTTTAAGAACCGACATTTTTCATAATACAGCACAAGATCTGCATGCTCACTCTCACCATTTTAACTAAACAAATTTTAAGTTGATCATAATTAAGAGCTTTAATTGTAATAGAGTTAATAATCATTATCACCTCTCCACTCTATTATAAATTTGCATATGTCTTCTGAAATTGTTAGTTTGCTCAAAGCATTTCTTGATGAATGATACAATTACTTAGTGTCTTGTGATAGTTTTTCTTACAAAATGACTACAAATCCTTTTTCTAGGCCACTCATTTTCTCCTGTGTCTGTGACAAATGAGAATTTTATGAAGCAAAATGTCATGTTTTTCAATGCATCAAATTACAACAGTTGCTGTATCTCTCCTTTTTTTTTTTTTTTGAGCTTTGAGTAACATTGTGTCATACTAAGACTTTATGAACTGTAGATGAAATAAACCCTGCAAAATGTAATACATGCAGACACATTTTTGCACAATTATATCTTCATGTCATTTATATTATAAGACTCCTCAACTGCTATTGATAAAATTGAAACTATTTTAAGATCTTCAACTTGCTGGTAAACTGTGTTCAAAGATATTTTGGTAATTCGGTCTTATAAATAATTATGAATATATCAGTAAAATTCTTCCTATCGAATCAAAACAATGTTTTGTATTAAGACATTTCTAACCTGATTTTTTTTTTTCATATTATGTGCAAGCCAAACATCTACATATTTTATGTATTAGTTGATAGGAAAAATTTTCGTAGGAATAATGCCTATTAATTTGTTTTCAATTATTTTGATTGTGTAAAATTTGATGAGCTTGATTTTGTGTATTTTCAAGATTTTCTTTTATATGCTCGCCGCGTGTGTCGTTTTGTTGAAGATCCACACTCAATAAATTTTTGATAACATCTCTATTTTTTGCATTAGCTATCCTCTTTTAGACCATTGATCATACACTAATAATATAAGAGATTTGTCATGTATCATAACAGATATGTTTAATAGCATTCACAAGAAATTTGGACAATAAAACATCATTGATAATAAATTATTTCATGAAAAAAAATTTCTTTTTCTTTTTTTTTATTGAAAGAAAAGTTAATGTATTTTTTTAATTTATTACACCCACACATTTTAAATGAACTTTATTAACTACTGATAATTATCTTGTTGTGAATTAATCTTAAATCTTCATGTACTGCATTAATTTTTGTGGTCATAGTTTCTCAATTTCCTTGATTTTGTGTGGTATCAAATGAAAATGTTTTATGTACCAATCATGTGTATTTCAAATATACACTTAGTGTTAGATGCATATAGATAAAGGAAAATTTCATTCAAATTCTACTGAAAGTTTTTTTTTTTTTACATTAGGGTTTAACATTAGTCATTATTGTTGAAATGATGCTATATTATAGTCTATCAGGCCGAGCTGGCAGCCGAATGGTTAGGCTCTTGACTTCGGTTCAACAGTTCGTGGGTTTGAATCCCACCTTGAGCGTGGATGTTTATAGTAGTTCGGAATCCACTTTAAACCGTAGGTCCCGGTCAAATTAGCCCTCGTGTGCAAAAAATGATTGTTGAGCGACAAACAAACCAAACCAAACTATGTTCTATCAGATAATGGTAAACACATATTTTGCATTATTTGCATTTCAGATTCCAGTTATATTTTTAATTTTTTTTTATGAAATGGTGCTTAATTATTATTTATTTCATTTCAGAAAATACTGTTGATGTTCTATTTGTTGACTATGGAAATACAAGTAATGTATCAAAGAAAGATTTAAGAAGGTTGGATGAAAAATTTTTTACTGTCCCACCTTATGCCATTAGATGCAAATTGAATGGAATTGTACCATGCTCTGAACACTGGTCTGAATCTGCCACCAGTACTTTTCAGGATTTAGTTAATGATGCACTTCTTGGAATAACTTTTATTTGCAAAGACTTACCAGCTGTGGTAAATGTCTGTAAAGATGACAAAGATATTGGTCAAAGTTTAATAGATTTGGAACTTGCCTGTGTTGACACATGTACTGAGACAAATGAAGCATATGCTGAGGATCATTTATCTGCGCCTATAGAAGATCAACTACATTCCTTACCTTTTGACCAAAGCTATCCTAAACGTAAACTGAGTTCAACTAAATTGTCAGTTAAAATATGCTATATTGATTCATACAATAAATTTTATGTAATGCCAGTAGATTTAAGCACTGAGTTAGACACAGTTATGAAAACTTTAGAAATTCTTTATTCTCAATCAAATGAAGAATCTAGCAATAATTCACAGTATAATGTTATGGATATACTTGAAGAACCAAGAGCAATGCTTCCATGTGTTGCAAAATATCATGAAGATGAAGCTTGGTATAGAGCACTTATAACAGAGGTTGAAGGTGACAATATATATATCTCTTTTGTAGATTATGGGAACTCAGAAATATCTTCCCTGGAGAACTTAAAACCCTTGGCACCTGAATTGCTTAAAATACCTCCTATAGCAATGGAGTGTAGTTTGTATGCTATTCAGGCTGTTGAAGGTAAAGAGCAAGAATTGACAACTAAATTAGACTATTATTATGTGGAAGAAACAGAGTTAGAAATGGAAGTTTACAAACCTGAAGAACCATATAAAATTAGACTGTATCAAAATGGCTGTGATATTGCAGAAATGTTGATTCAGGATGGATTAGCTAAAGAAATAATCCCACCATTGGAAGTTGAAGATGTCAAATCAAATAACAGCAGAAATTTAACTGATGATCTAAAAGAAACCTTAAAAGCTTGTGAGGATGTGTCTGAAGTTTGTACAGAAATTAAATTACGTTGTATTAATTTGCTAAATGACATTTCAGTCAATGTAAAACACTGTGAAATTGTCAATGAAAATATTGTACTTTATGGTGTTCCTGTTGATTTAGAAGAACAGCTAACAAGTTTTCAAGATAAACTTCAAGAAGCATATAATAAAAATACTTTCTCATTACCAGAAATCAAAGAATCTTGTTATTGTGTTGCAAAATATATAGAGGATGAAAATTGGTACAGAGCACAAATTTTAAGCTGTAACGATAATGAAATACAAGTTCAGTTCATTGATTATGGAAATAGCGAAATAGTTACTGATTTAAAAGAAATAACAGCAGAATTTATTAATGAACCCCGATTTTCAATAAAATTTTGCCCATTCGGTATAAAAGTTGAAGAAACTGATAATACCCAAAGTAAATTGGATGAGTTTTTGTTTAATGAACCTGTAAATCTTCAGTTATGTAGATTTTCACATCAGTTAAATTCTGTGTGTTTCACTTCTTTAATCTGTACGGCAGGAGATTTGCTCGAAATATTAATTAATGAAAAATTAGCTTCTCAAGTGTTTACTTTAAATACAGAACTTGGAAAAGATTTTAAAGGTACTATAGAGTGTTTTAATGAATCCATATTTCATATTCTGCCTGTAAAATTGGCTGAAAAAAGAAATGAGCTTCAAAAAAATTTAATTGAAAAATGTTATGACATTGCTGTCTTGAATGAAGAAATTAATCCTTGCCGCTTGTATGCTGTAAAGCTAAATGATGCGTGGTATCGAGCATCTGTTATATCCCTTTTAGATTCTGGTGCAGTTCTAAGGTGTATTGATTTTTGTAAGGATATCCAGACTGTTGAAGCCTCTCAGATTGCAGTGCTGCCAAAAGAGTTTTGTCATGAATCATTGCTCATTCAACCATGTAAAATAGAGGATTATGAAATAATGTCAGTTGAGTGCCAAGAAAAATTATTACAAGGAATTGAAAATAAAGAGGTTTACCACTTTGAAATTGAATCGTCAAGTTTCAATTACTTATTGATTAAATTATTCCAAAATAGCTCTGTTATATCACATAATTCTAATTTTGATGTATGCCAAAATATGGAAACAAAGGAAATTATAATGAATGCAACATGTGATGAAGATATGAATATTACTGATGATAGAGAATTAAGTGAAAATAATAATGAAAATATTGATACGTTGCCAAGTAGTTTTCATGTTCAGACACCTGTTAATAATGAGAAAAGGGAAGAAAACAATGAATTGGATATTGGGAATATAAATAAAAATTTTAATTCAGTTTCAAACATAGAAGAAAAGAATGTCGAACTTTCAAGTACAGATGAAAAAATGGAGCATTCAGATGTAAAAGCTGAAATTGGAGCATCAAATAATGAAATAATTTACCCCACTGATTCCAGAGAGAATTATGAACAGGAAATGAAGCCTGAAGAAAGTGAAATAAAAATGAATGACAATGAGGATAAGGAAAATTATTCATATGATAAATTTGATTCAGAAGAGAAAATGCATGGAGAAAAATCTTTGAACTCTTTTGATAATGATACAAAAATTTCTTGTTTTGACGAAAATATCTCAAATGAAGGTCTTGATAGTCATGAAGATGTTGAAATTTCTAATACCAAAGAGAACTCTGAAAACTTTGATTCCTCATTAGATAAGGAAATTGTTGACTGTCAGGAAACAATGATTTTGCAAAGCAATGATACCAATATCGAGTCATCAGATAATTTAAAGAATGATCAAAGTGTCAGCTATAGTTATGATGAATTAAGTGAATGTGAGAAATTTCTTGAATTATCAGATGTAGAATCTGAAGATAGAAATTGTTCCAAGGAAGACATTTCTAGTTTGCAAGATGACTTAAGTGAATCATGGAAAAATGATAAAGTACCTGATAAAGATAATTTAAATGATTTACCTGAACAATCAGAATATTCAGATGATAATTTAAATGGCTTACCTGAGCAACCAGAACATTCATCTATAGAACAAGTAGTGAATGAAATGGTTGAAACTTCGCCAGACTGTCAAGACCATACAGATGAAATTGATCAAGAAAAATTTAGTGTTGGATCAGAAGGTATGGATTTAGATAATGTAACTGTTGACGAAAATAATTGGGACGAAAGACCAGAATGTGATATCAAGCAAGAGTTTGCCAATAGTCTTGCTCTTTCCTCAACTGAATGTCAGTTGTCAAATGAAAACAAACAGGATAAGGTTTCATCATCTGTGTTAGAAACAGAAGATTTTGCTTTATCTCAAAATGAAGTAACTGAATCGACTAATGCCACTATAGACTGCCACTCTGATTGTCAGATAAAGATAATTAATAGTACAAATAATGACTGTTCAGATCATGAATTTAAGGCAGAATGTGATGTGACACTTAATGAACAGCATTCTATTATAGCAGATAGTACTCTGAGTGATCAGTTGCTTGAATTAGGTCTTAATGAGCCACTTCAGCTGACTGACACTAATGTAACTATTTCTCATGTAGATGTGTCTGATGGATCTGTAATATTTCCAGTGACACCAAAGAATCTTTTCCCAAAATTATCTCAATTTAAGGGAATTCTTCAAAGTGTATATTCTGTTGATCAACCACCAGTTTTAAACGTGTTGATTTCTGAGTTATGTGCTGTTCTTTGTAACGGAGAATGGCATAGAGGAAAGATACTGGGCACAAAAGAAGATTTAATAACTGTTATACTTATAGATACAGGTGTGTGCAATATTGTTGAACGATCTGCTGTCAGGGAATTAAAAGAACCTCTAAAAATGGTGCCCCCATTTGCTTTCTGGTGTGTTTTAGCTTCTGCATATTGCCCTCCTGAAAATAGCCAATTTTTGACTTTATTTATGCATGAAATGTTAGCTAATGCATTAACTACTAAACAGGATATATCAATTAAAGTAGTTCAAGAGGAAGAACCTTACAAAGTCAATTTATATATTGAAGGTATAGACTTACTGAACATACTTCTTCCAGAGAAACAAATCATTCAGAAATTTCCAAATGCTGCTGTTACTACAGGAGAACATCTTGCCAGAATATCGTACCTTAAAAGACTTAAATCTGGAAATGTAGGAGTTTATGTTAATCTTGTGTCACAACTTGAACAGTTGAAAGAACTTATAAGTTCAATGCAAATTCCATATAAAGCAGATTCTTCTAATATTCCTATTGTTGAAACTGGGGCATATGCTGTACAACATAAAGGTAATTGGCTGAGAGGTAAAGCAACTCTTGTGAATACAGACCTGTCTTTATTCTTGATTGATTCTGGTGAGGATATAGCTGCTACTAATGTGTACTCTCTCTTACCAGAACATTGCTTACAACCGCCTTATGCAATTTTTTGTGAACTGGATAGTAAAGGTATTAATATAAAAAGTGATGTTTCGACAGTGGTTGATGTCTTAAGTAATGAAGAATTTAATGTTTTTATTGAAATTGATTCGGCAAACAATGTCATAGGTAAAATAATTGATGAACGTTTTCTGCCACGTTTAGAGGAATTGTTAGTTAATACTCCAACTCAACAATGAAACAAATATTCATTCTTTGATTTCAAATGTATTTCACCTATAATTTTATGACATGTGGTAATAAAGTATATTTCATTAAAGTATATTCATCTTTAGTTTTTTTTTATATAAAGCTTATACTAAATGAAACGATTAATTAATTAATTGCTTTCTCATTAAAATTTAATAACTTTTATAACAGATTATTTTTAAAATCATATATAACGTAGATATTGTAAAGTCAGCAAAACTCTGTTTTTAATCAAAATATAAGAATTCTTTCATACATAATGTAAATCCTGATACTGTTGCACTTTGTCTTGGTTAAAATATAAAGTGTAAATAAATATTTTTTGCTACTTTGTGTGTGGTTAAGAGTTATTTCATTCTCAAAGAATTTCTTATGTCATTTGTATGATTTTCATGCTTATTATCTCTCAAGAAGTTGGTTTGTTAATTTCTTTTTATGAAATGAAAAGTCATTTTGCTATACCTAATTTTAACTTTACTATTTGTAAAGTTCTAACAACTTATGAGTTTTATTTTTGAATCATGAAATTTTTCTAGAATTTTTAAAAAATTTATTATATTATATTATATATATATATATATATATATATATATATATATATATATATATATATATATATATATATATATATACATATACACACACACACACAAACACACACTATGTTCTAAAATTTAGAGGATAATTTTATTACTTTCTGTCTAATAAAATTCAAAATTCAGGTGTAAATTAAAATAAAAAACAAGTTAAGTGTACAGTAGCTAAAATCAGACACTCAGAATCATTTGGAAAATTAACTATGTAAAGCATTTCTAGTTTTTGCTGTATATTTAAGTGCATTATGAAAATTTTCTGTTATGACTGCAGAACTCAACAATAAAACAAGTTACTATTAATCTACAGTATGATTACACAATTTGCATCTTAACAATTTTAATTTTATTTATTTAAAAAGAAATTTGACTGGAATGGATATTTATCAGTTAGTATTTATTTTATATATACTGTGTTCTAAAATTTTGAGTATAATTTTATTAATTTCTGTCGAATGAAATTCAAAAAATATTTTAACTGCAAACATTGAGAAACTTGTAGGTGTTTATTATAAATTTATTGTTAAACAGTATATATTATTATTATTTAAAATAAGCCACACTTAATAATTTGGCAAATTAAAGTAAAGCATTCCTGTAGTTTTTGCTGTATATCGAAGTGCATTCTTAAAAATTTTTTTGATTACACATACTACTGATGTAAGCAATTGTTACATGGCCAGAAAAACTCAACAGTAAAACATGTTATAATAAACTAATATGATTACATAATTAGTATCTTAACAATTTTATTTTTATTAATATAAGAAATTATTTGCCTAGAATGCATGTTTATTTCTTTTCTTTATTACATTGTATAAAAACTGATTTAAATTTGTATAAGCTATACCTTTTTGCTTTATGTTTAAATTAATTTATATTCTATTAGTAACAAAATGTAACATTTGCTTTATTCTACAAAAATTTTAGTGTAAATGCAATTTTTGTGCATTAATATAAGAAAACAGAAAAAATGTAAGGTTTCAAAAATTTAAATAATGACAAGAATGAGCCATTTTTTATTCTGTCATTATATAAAACAATAATTCCATTTGCCAGTATTGTTCCGTACCAATGAAGCGCTGTTACAGCAGCGCGATCTTTGTGTGTGTGTCTCTCTCTATATATATATGTATACAGGGTGGCGCACGGCAGACGGATGAATATCAAAAGTCAATAAAACACAAAATATTAAAGAACGATATTTTTAATTTTGTTCTTATACATTGACAAGGAAAATTAGAGTTTAGACTGTTTTGAATAAAATTTCTCCCAAATGGCGGTCCTCACACTCCACACACTGCCTAAGCTTTTTTCTGAAATTTTCATGGACTCTCTTCCAGCATTTCTACAGGAATCTGTTGGATGTTGGCCTGAATGTTGCCTTTAAAGGCTTCCAGGGTCCTAAGACGGTCGTTGTAGACGAGGTAGCCCCACAAGAAAAAATCACAGGGGGCTAAATCTGGAGACCGCGCTGGCCAGTGCAAATTGCCTCGCTTGGAGATGAGGTGCCCAGGGAATCGGTCACGCAAAACATCCATACAAACTCTTGCCGTATGGGCCGTGGCCCCATCCTGCTGAAACCAGATGTCATCCAGGTTCATCTGCTCCAGTTCAGGCAAGAAAAATGTCTGGATCATATTGAGGTAACGTACAGAAGTCACAGTTGCCGCTCGGTCATTTTCTTCAAAAAAGTAGGGCCCGATGATCCCCACACTCAACAAAGCACAAACTGTGACTCTGTCAGAGTGTAGGGGTCTCTGGTGGAGCTCCTTAGAGTTTGTCCCACTCCAGTAGCGCATGTTCTGTTTATTTACATCACCGCTGAGGTGAACATGTGCCTCGTCAGAGAAGAAAACAACAGAGTCTGGAGGCAACGCAGCAAGCATGTTTTCGCTACTGCTTTGACGTTCTTCATAATCCAATGGTTTTAACTCTTGGGCAACAACCATCTCATAGGGCTGTAAATGGAGGTGTCCTTTGACGATTCTTTGAAGGGAACATCTTGAAATCCAAGGGCGCCAGCCTGTTTACGAAGGGAACGCCTTGGAGACTGCTCAACCGCAGCTCGAACTCTCTCGGTGTTTTCCGGGGTTGAGACAGTTCTCCTAGGGCCCCTCCTTATCGAGGGCACATTTCCTGTGTCCCTAAAGGCTTTCACCCACCAAGAATTCTGTTCCGATTGGGAACTCGACCTTCGAGGGGCGATGCGGAATTCTGAACGGAAAGCGCGCTGCACGTGAACAATCGAACGGCCGTTTGAAAAATATGCTTCCACGCAAAACACACGCTGCGCTACAGACTATTCCATCTTGTGAACTGACTTTGATATGGAGACAAATTTCCAATCTTGCTCTTTCGAATCACCTCTTCAAGCAGCGCCAACGGTTAGGAAGCGAGCAATGGCCCTTTCAAATCCATCCGTCTGCCGCGCGCCACCCTGTATTTATATATATATATGTCTGTCTGTCTGTCTTAGCTACGCGAATGAAAAGTGAAAATCTCATTTGTTTCTTGGAAAACCGGCTCATCTTTCGATATTGCTACAAAAAAAGAAACTTGACGTTCAAAGTAGATTTTGGAAGCACTCTTTTTAACAATGGTTTACAGAAGTTTCCGCTGATGAATAGCTTAAATTATAAAACCGTAGTCGATCATCTACTCGCCATTCCACATATTCCTATTATAACACATTCCTTTATCTTAACTAACCCAAGAATTTATTTTATTTATTACATTATATTCAGACTTGTATGCTTTATTCTTGAGATCCGCTTGTAAGTCTTCATCGATAATAGGACAAATAGCACAATGACAGATGTACAACCACAGAAGATAACGAAGAAAACACCCAGGGCCACGGTGGGAATCGAACCCACATTCCTACGCTCTCAAGCGATTAGCGGAGTGATGCTTTGGCCACGGAGCGTTCTAACCCTAGAAGGAAAATTAAGCAGTGCATTCTTGGCAGTCAGGTCACTGAAAACCAAAATCTTTTCACTGCCACTAAGAATGACAAAAAATTGTACCTTTAAAAATAGGTAATGAACTAACGTGCATTAAGTTTCCGTCATATTTTCTGTCTTCAAATCGATAATAAAGTCGCCTGTTGAAAATGCATTCTCACCTAACAAAAGCAGGTTGGAAACGGAGTAAAAAATGCCTGATGATTTGTAGTCAGTCATATGAAAATGAATGGTTTCCCGTAATGACAAAAAAATTTGATTAAGCCTAGATATGATTTAAACCTGCAAATCTTCCATATTTTGTTTGATTAGAATATTTCATTGCATTGTATGATTTAGTATTTTAATTATTAGTATTTTTTTTATATAATTTCATGCACATATACACATACATAGATTTGTAGGCGAGCTCCGGACTACCTAAAGGTTAACTTGTTCTGAGTGTTCGACTAAAAGCTTGTCACCTGACCGCGGTTCAAAATTACGAGGCTACATCTGAGCTAGCACTCTCCTTATCCATATCACACCAGCAGAAGGATTTCTGTTGTCACAGATTGACCCACACGGGGCTTCAGCAACCCAATGAAGGCAAATGTGGTCACCCTCCAATCATTGACCGCGGCAAACGATGCTTCACTTCCCTGACCTTACAGAATGACTCTTGGGCCCTGTTATACATACGAACCTGTGAAGACTGGTAAAATTAGTTTTTAAAATCGAAAGTTTGTGTGTGTGTAAAACAAAAATAAATGTTATATCTTAAAATTAATTTACTGCGCACTACATTAGAAGCACGTAAAATAAATTCCGTAATTAAAAATAATACTAATTTTGAATTTTTAATGAAAAATCATGCAAATTTTATTTATTTTTTTCCGTTTATAAGCTAAATTTTTAAGATTTTTAAATTTTTTCGATGAAGAAAGGTAAGCGAAAATAAGAAAAACAAACGGGTGTCAAATCTCGATTTACAAGATGCGATAAAAGGACTAAATTTGGCTAAAGAATTATAACTTCATTTCATTCAAACTGAATATTCAACGGTGCGCAGCGCAAAGTTTAAAAGAGATTTAAGAATTTGCTCATAGCTCCCTATAGAGAGGTTTTAGTGGAGTTAGAAAAAAAAAGCTACAATCGAAAACCAATGTGACGATGAACCAAGTGAGGAAGACATTTTGTTCATTAAAAGAAGGCGAGTTAGGCGACTCATCTGACAGCGAGGATGAGTGTTGAAAGATGACATAATTTTACAAAAGTCTTTCTTGTTTTAGTTGGAAAACAATTTTTTAGTTTAGTTTTTGTTTCATTTTTTTTTTATCATTTCCTTATATGAACTCTTCAATTCAATAAAAATTATTTATAATTTATCTTGTCTTTTGTATTTATTGATCTCCATATAACGTGGTACGAATGATGAGATTTGTAATAATTCTGAGTTTCTTATAGCATGGTTTCCATAGAACGCGCTACGAATTATATATAGCCTGGTTTGTTTGGTTAAATCCGAGTTTCTTATAACGCGGTACTCACCCACTGCGTTATAGGAGGGTTGACTGTATCTTTATTTGAAGTATTCAAACTTCTCATCAAATGTAATGTATGTTTGTATCTTTTTTTAAATATCACCTTAAAGCATGGAGTGTAGCAAAATTGGTACAAGCATCTGTAATACGTTATTTATGATTATGCAATGATAATGGAAAAGTTGTATACATCTGCTTCATGTTTTCGAACAACAGAAAATCTAATGGAGTAAGATCAAAGAAACGTGAAGGCAACATTGCCAAATCTTAATCATTTCTTCTCTTCATTTCTTGTCTAGGTAGTGTTTTACTGGAATTATTTTGTGAGATTACGCGCCCCCATGTTGAAACCATGAATTCCTAATATTAAGCAACGGCAGCTCCATGAAATAGTGTATTACG
Organism: Latrodectus hesperus; assembly: GCA_037975125.1. Classification (NCBI taxonomy): domain Eukaryota; kingdom Metazoa; phylum Arthropoda; class Arachnida; order Araneae; family Theridiidae; genus Latrodectus; species Latrodectus hesperus. Next base: position 70,058,722 of record CM075852.1, read on the forward strand.
TTCAGTAGCAATTTTACATATCTTGTACCCATTAACGTTTCCTTGTGAAATATTGGCCTGATCAGCTTTTTGATGTAAATTGCTCACTAAACATTAATAGCAAACCTCATTTCATGTTGAACGTCGTGGTAACACGCTTAAAAATTGCTGGTCCTCAGCAATGGGTGCTTTGCCTATTGTGCATGCCATTCCATGAAAAAACATATCTATCTACACTATATTTGTCAAAAATGTTGGCTAGGTCTTTATCTGATTCCTGGCAAGTTTGCACTATGCATAAAATCACTTGGCATTTCCATCAATTAAAACTTGAGGCTTTAGTTGGAGTGGATGAGTGCCTAATTCACGTAGAATTTTCTAAACATAATTTAAAAAGGACACAGTGTTGACTCACCTCTTTCATGAAAGATATCTGATATGAGAGGACATATGCTTTACCTTATTCAGTTAAATTTGCTATTCTACTCTGCCCGACATTGAATATGCATCGCCAAGAGGGAGTGGCCAGATTATTATGCAAATATCAGATTAAACGCACCATACCCAGTTATGCAAATGATGTGAAATGCGCAGCTTTCCAGCGCATGTAGGATAAGATATAAAGTAGGCAGAGTGGGTAATATTCGCCCCGTTATTGTTGCTTGGAAAATAATCTTTAAAAGTTTGTGGTGGTGGGACTAATCCCCATCTGGTCTAGTGGAACTGGATCAGATCCATGCGATCATAGATAGCCAAAAAGTCCAAAAGCAGATGTGGACTTTTCACAGCCTCTTCACGAGAAAACCCCAAGCATTTCAAGATGTATTGCGGGCAAAACGGAGCACTGTCGCACTTGGGGCATGATGGGTATTTTCTATCATCGTCCTCAAAGATCATACACTTCAAGTGGCCAGTAGAAAGTTGAGACAGTGTCGTCTGATGTACTCTGGAGCTCTTAAATGTTGTGGCGGCTCCAGGATGTCTTTGGAAGTACCAAAGGTGAGCAGGAGGGTCAGCCCAGTTAGAAGTAAGTTGTTTAGCAATGGAAGAGATCGCTGATGGTGTTAGTGCCATGCGATCTTCCGGGTTCAAAGGATTACTGGCGGCAGCCTTTGCAAGGTCGTCGGCTACTCCATTCCCTGGCAGACCAACATGCGAGGGGACCTACTGGAGCTGGATTGGGTGTTGAACTGAAAGGCTTTTCAACAAGAGTAGAATACTTCTACTAGTACTGTCGCCGATGGATTGCCAATTCAAAAGTTGCTGGATCCAGCATCGACTGTCTGTAAGGATCCATGTTTCCGAGAAATCATTTTGTGTATTGTTATCTAACAAAGAAAGTCCACTCATGATGGCGATGAGTTCCGTTCTGAAGACGGACGTGTGGTCAGCAGTTCTTTTTTTCAAGCTTGATGGAATGGTTTGGGAGTTCAATACATACTCCGCTGCCAGTTGCATTGGTCTCCAATTTGCTTCCATGTTGGAAAGTTTGTTCTTGTCGCAAAGGACGCCTGTAATTGCAGAGAATGCCAGACCATCGTCGACGGAATCAGTTCCGGCAGATAGATGAATTTACGAAAGGCATGATGATTAGACTGAGAACGGGATTCGAACTCACTACCTTTCGATAATGAGGACGACACCCTAACCAACTAAGTCTCCACACCCTTTATGTTGAAGATGTAACTGCGTTTCGGGCGTGATCGGTGTCTCTTCGAGATGGCAGAGCATGACTCTACTTTGCTTCAAGTGGCAAAATAGTTAATAAAGGCTTTTTCAAACAGATTTAGGCTCGAATCAAAATTGGTGAAGAAATGAGTGCAGTGTTATCGTGATTTGAAACTGAATTTCTGAGGACTGGAAACTTGTTACATATTCGAATGAAACACGTTACACCATATTTTGCACCAATGGAAGACATCATATTAGGCAAAACCTATCTGAGGCTTATTGTTGTTATTGTTTATGACACTTGGACAAGCCAAGCTCGCTATGCCTTTGGATGTGCGAATTAAGTCAATAGTAAGCGTCTTTCGTTTGGATCAGAACACCACGAAAGTGAAAGTACGACTTTGCTCTATTTAAGGTGCTTCGTCATTTTGAACCACGGTCAGGTGACGAGGCCACACCTGATTTGGCACCCTCCTCTCCACATCCACGCCACATCAGCGGAAGGACTTTGGACGTCACAGATTAACGTGAACACGTCCCCAACCCACGGAGTTCCACCAACCCAGTGAAGGAGAGTACACCGTGGTCACCTTCTCAACCACTGCCCGCGGCAAATGATGCTTCACTTTGCTGAGCTTACGGGAAGCGGCGTGAAGCTACTAAGCCACTGGAGCTCTTTCTGAGTCATGACTCTATTTTGTCTTACTCACACTGTGAAAATTTGTGTTGGGAGTATCATGATATAGGTCGTATTCTGTTGTCATGGTCTTGCATCTAATTTACAAGATTTAAAATATTGCATAGCAATGCCTCGTATACTCTGAAGCCCCAAAAGAAGCATGTCGATTCAGAAAAAGAACCAAAGACTTATCCTTGCCAAGGAGGATGGAATAAAAAATTGATCTTGGATTTTGAATGCATTGATCTGTGTGTGTATATATAAACTATTAACATTTTTACACTAAGTCAGCCTAGATGGTATATGAGCATTTCTTCTTGTTCTTAGAGTTGAGTTTGTATGTTATTGGGCACCTCTGCTTTTATCAGCATTTTGTACTATTAACAAATGAGCATTTAGCACTCTGGTCTTCAGTTCACCAGTTCATATATTTTTAGGAAATAAATAGTTTTCTTCTCGAATTGTTTTTAAATTCAAATAAATTTTATTGAGAAAGTAAAAATTAACATTATTATGAGATATTTTGCATTTTATAAGATTTGAAGTATTTGACTTTTTGATTAATTTAAAATATCATAATTAAGAATTGGTAATCATATATTTTACACTGATATTCCGTTTTAGGATACTGATTAAAATTAATTTTTAGTTATATTTAAATATTTAATTTATTTTTAATTTAAAGTAAACAATTTTATTAAAATAATTCGGAGTGTTTATTGAAGGTGTCAGTTTATGTTAGTCATCACCCGACGGAGTCAAACTAATAATAATGCCTAATATCATATGCGCAACCATAGTTTACACAAACTCGCAGAAACTGTGTCCATTATTACACACAATGCACACGAAAAAATTGGAAATAAAATTAATAAAAAAGTTTATATTTTTGGTATAAATAACTAGCACAAAATATATTGTTGTTACTTATGACACTTGGATAAGCCAAGCTCGCTATACCGTTGGCTATGCGAATTTAAGTCAAAAGGGTGTCAATAAATCAATTTCGCTTAAGCAGAGCACCACGAAGGTGAAAGTACGACTTTGCTCTAAACTCCTCCGACAGATGGCACCACCAGAGTATCTTTTCCATCAGTTTTGACATTGATCTGGAGAGGGAGGGATTTTTTTCTCCAAACCATTATACCTATGGTAAATGCTCAACGACTGACCACAGGACTTTCGATTCCGTAGATTTATAACGAGCACGTATATCGCCATGTACTCAATGTGTCTTTGGCTTAAACTCGATGTTCGTTACATATTTTTACAACAATATAAAATTTTAATTACCTATCTATCTTTTAACTTAAACAAAAAAATCATGTTCTCGATTTATAGTAGAATTTTAATTTATCAAAATAAGATGTAATTTTTTTTCTTACCAAGTGTTTCTTTTTTTTTTAAAAGTATGTATTAATGCGCCTTCCGTGGATATTTGTATCGGAGTCGAGCTTAAGCACTTTGTCGACCACTGATCTAGGAGAGGCTTGTGACGTCATCTGAAATATGATTGGATGTAAATTTTCTGGAATAACCTCCATACTATTATAACTGAATTAGGTCGCATTTCTTTTATTTGTGTTGATATTGCAGTTATAAAGATTAAATGCTGAGTAAGTTAATATTTTATTCATTATTTATTTAAACTGTAAAATTATTTTTTTTAAAAAAAATCGTTTTTTAACCATTAAGTGGTTATTTCTTTCGTTCTGGTTGTGATCATTATTACGTCACTTTATTACAATTCTCATTGGTTTAAAATATCTTTGACGTGAGATAACATTTCGTCTACGTCAATAGTATTGAGACGGCTTTAAAATCCGACTTGTAGACGAATCTGCGTCGCCCGACTTGTCTAGTGGTCAGCTTGCTTGACTGCGGATAAGGAGGTCCTGGGTTCGAAACCCGGTTCGGGCATGGATGTACTTTCTCTCTCTATCCTGTCTTTGTCCTTTCCTTGTATGAATGAGGTGTGAATGGTTGCCTACCCTATAAACGGGTCCCTATGGCATATTGTGTAGAGCAAAGTCGTACTTTCACCTTCATGGTGCTCTGATTAAAACGAAAGACGCTTCCAATTGACTTAAATTCGCATACCCAAGGCATAGCGAGCTTGGATTGTCCAAGTGTCATTAGTAACAACAACAACAATCTGCTGCCTGCCTTCAAATCGCATTCTTCGAGCGGCAGCAAACAAGGCAAAGTTCACCATCGAATACCTGAGTGTCGTTGGCGATGAGAAAAAATCCATTTATGATTTTTACCATTAATAAAGATGTATTTTTATTGTATTTTTTCAATTTCCAAAAGCTCTCAAAATCGTGAAAATTACCTACTGTTCTAAATAATTAGCTTCAGTAGTTTTTTAGTTCAGTTTTAGCAAATTTTCAAATCTTTAACAATCTTGCTTCCAAAAGAGAACACGTTGAAAATAAAACAGAAAAAAAGCAAAATGAAAATGAAAAGACAAAATATCAGCTTTATGGTTAGTTTAAATCGGCAAAAACCATTTAGATTTTTCTTTCTTTTCAGTTACACTTGCTATATTTTTTTCTTAATACATTTTCAATCACACAGCACCTTTAAATCTTTATTTTGGCAGATATATTTTGTAAATTGACAACTTTTTTATTTTTAATCCTTTAATGTAATAAAATTGTGTTGTGTTTTGTTATTACAGACAAATTTTTATAATGTATAAATTTATATTATTATGTATCTTTATATTAATATTGTCTCCATACTTGAACAGAATTTTTCTCTCTATTCTATACTATTAAAAATACACTAGACCTTTCAAATAGTTAAGTTGAAAAGTCACTTTAAGCTATTCGCAAACTTTAATTAGATCAAACGTCAAGATGAAAGAAAATGTCATGATGAAAGAAAACGTCAAGACCAAAGATGTCAAGGTGAAAGAAGATATCAAGCCGAAGAAATCGAAAAATAAAAACATGATTTGTGAAAATGATGATAATAAATGTTGGAAGGATTTTATGTTGGCAAGATGAAATCATAGAATCAGGTAATGTAAAGAAATTTAATCTGCCGATATTAGACTTGCGACAATTTTCGATATATTTAAAGTACTGATTATCTTTTTTTAGCCCATTCGAACATGTAAGGATTCAGATATTGAACTTGAAAACAAGTTTGAATATTTAATAGACTACTATTTTAGGATCGCGTGCTAGGGAAATAGACAATTTCCCGCCAACGGTGCAAATTGTAGTAAAGCTGCTGAATCTTTAAATTCTAGTTTTGGTCGAAATGGTTTATTAATTGAATTTACGTCCATGAACTTTTAAAATTGGTGATACAAGATTCTCAGCAAATTTTTTTGACATATATTTGTGTGAACTTTATGACAGTTTAGAACCACAAATTCAACATTTAAAGATTCTTGGAGTGGCAACAGATAAGATTTCGTCTTTACTACACACTTTGGCTGAGTCTATATTCCCGGAAGAAATACTAAAAACATGGCAAAGGCAAGGAAGTCCTGATGTCAACTATACTGATGAGCCATGGGATAAATTGACTAGCTTACTAAATTTTCCAAGTCTGAGAGTAGAATCAGAAGAAAGAATCTGTTTGGCAATGCCAGGTTTTGGGTTGAATAAAAGAAAAGATAATCCTTTTAGAAATAAAAAAGTTTGAAATTAGGGATATCAAAAATATAAATCACCAATTGAATCTCTTCATGTGACGTCAAAGTCACATGTCAAGTATGCTTGGCAATTTTGTTTGTTTATTTGTTAGATGCGTCCGCTGCATAAACTCTATTAAATTTGAATCTAATAGGTTACAAGTAGTTCTAGACTGATATTTATTTCACCGTTCTATTCGTTATTCTCCAATTTATCACCATTTTGTCTTCAATGACAAGCATTTCTGTGAAGTTAATTTTTTAAAATGTTGGTAAAGTAAAATGATGATTAAATTAGAGTGGTTATTTTGGCAGTTATCAATGATATAAAAATTGCTTTATTATCTATTTCTTATAAAATAATTCTGATTACAAATTTCTCTTGCCATTATAAATATTTTATTCTTTGTCAAAATACTACATTTTTCATTCATTTGTGGAAAATATTCAGATTATTAAACGTAGAAGAATTTGAAAAATGTATAAATATTTAACTTTTCTTTATTATTAAATGTGTGTAAAAATTAAAAAGTATTGCTACCAATTTACTGGATAAAATTTAATTGTATATTTACAAAATTAAATATGAAAATACACACAATAATATAATGTAAATAATCTACGTTTGGAATTTGTCACATGACAAGTACCAAGAGCAAAAGCGCCGCCTGGTGATGAATTGACTCCATCAATTGAGGATGATCATGTCATGTGATTTAATTGCTATCAAATGTATTTCATCAATTATATTTACTAGTCAAACAAACCTTAGTATAATTGTCTTATCGGATTATTTATATATATATGAATGATTTTAGAAAGCCAATATAAATGAATGTAGCTCTGTTAAAGAACTTGGAAGCTTTTTTTATAAAAAACTAGCAAAAATTTTCATCTTTAATTTAACGAAATATTTTTTTATCCAATGGCGGGCACACAAGGGTGACTGAACCCTATGCCACAACAAGGCCAGAAACTACTACTCATTTATCGTTACCCAGCGGGCACCTGTGAACCAAGGTACGGAGGCGAGTAGCGTTACCCGCGCCATACTACCACAAACCCATTTATAGGGCGGGCCACATTCATACATCATCACAGAAGAAAGGACAGAAAGAGCAGAGAAGGAAAGAAACATCCATGCCCGATCCGGGATTCGAACCCGGGAGCAACAGCTCAGGAGTCAGGAACGCTAACCACTCAGCCAATCGGTCGGCATTTAACGAAGTAATGAAGTAAGCATTTTTTCAACAAAATGTTGATGTATTTCAATGAAGTTGTGTTAAATATTAATAATAACTCGACTTTTGACAATTAATATAAGTTTTAATTACATTATTTACATTTCAAAATTGTCCACAATATTAAAAGACAGCTATAGCATTAATTGCACTTTCCATTTCTTTTTTCGTTTGGTGAAAATATATGGTGCTAACAGCCATATAATACTACAGCACAATGAAGTGGTTGCGAGACAGTAGAAAACTCCAGAATAGCATCCAATCCTGTCCCGAAAATAGCCTGGAATAAAAATCTTTGTGTTAAAAATTTACACATTCTAAACTTAACAATTACGCAATTCTTATACATATAGAAACACGAGTTTCCAAAGATCATAAAGTCTTCCCTATCAGTACACACAAATACAACAAGTAATCATACTTACAACCATGCGATTTTGATAATGAGTAATATGAGAACATGTTTTTGAACTAGAACAATTTAGGTAGATGAAAATTTTAAAACAAAGCAGCTTTATTCATATGATATTTTCACCTTTCTTTAAGTTTCTTCACAAAGCTTCATTGCTTATTTATTTTAAAAAATTTTACAGTTATTAAATTTTTTTCTTTTTACAATGTGTAAAAAGATGTAAAGAAAATTTTATTTCTACTTTTTTTGAAAATATCTATTTTCGTAAATTTTCTTATTGCGTTTATTTTTATTATTATTTCATCTCAGAACTTATATCATCTCTAATTTATGATAACCTAGAGTTGTCAAAAATATAAGAACTAAATTTCCTCGCCAATCTTCTAAAATAGATCCAAATTATATTCTGGAATCTTCCCGAGTAGAGAAAGTTACTGAAAACAATTTTTTTGTAGTGTTATCGGTAAACATGAAATATAAAAAGTTAAAAAAAAAGTCATAAATCAATATAAAAGCAATACTAACATAATACCACAACAAGAAAAAGTATTATGAATTATACTTCCAGGAAGCACAAATTAATCTGCATATTAAATAAGTTATAGAAGACCGATCTGGAAACGGAATAGTCAGTAATCGGGCTTTAAAATCAACGGGTTATGCGTTTAATTCCCATATTGGGCATGGATAGTTGTAATAATTTGGAATCCACTTTAAAATATAGAGGTCGAATTAACTGCAGTTGTGCAGGAAGTCACTGAAGCGTCAGATAAACCAACACACTCCTAATAATTGGAAAATATGGAAAAAATAGTTGGTAACACAAATAATCTCATTGAAAATGTACACTGCTCAAAACAATTAAAGGATATTGTAAGTTTTACATAAAATAAAGATATAAGTGAAATTATTTTTTGCTGAAAATGGAAAAAGGGAATCACAAATGAAAATTTTTCTGATTTTCAAACTGTGGAGTATGCTAATTTTGAATTCGACGTCAAAAACGTCACTTCAGTGGCAGTGAATGAAATTTGACTTTCAACTGAATAAAAGACAATGAATACAAGGATGATCGGTATTCAGTGACTGCTTTGTTTCGATGAGTAAGATGTCTCAGCGAAGTCATTTAACCGATTCAGAAGCTTGGAGAGTTGTTGGTAGGTTAGAAGGTGGCCAAATTCAAGCCGGAGTAGCGCAAGCCATTGGAGTGTTACAAAGTGTGATGTCCAGGATCTGGAACCGTTTTTTGGAGACTGGAAGTGCAGGCCGAAGACCAGGGCAAGGCCGTAGATGGGCGACAACCCCCAATGAAGATCGTTATTTAGTGTTAACGGCTCGGAGATACTGAAATATGAATGCTACTCTTCTCCAACAACACCTTCACTCGGATACAGACACCACGGTTTCAACTCAGACTGCCCGAAACCGGCTCCATGGTGTAGGTCTGTATGCTCGCCGACCGATGGTATGTGTTAAACTAACATCGACCACAGGGAGTGGGCAACAGAGCATGTGAACTGGAGGAGAAATGAATGGAGCAATGTTTTTTTCTGATGAATCCCGTTTTTCTGTTCATCCTGATAATAGGCGTATTTCCATCTAGAGGGACCGTGGCAGTATGAATAATCCAGCATTTGTGCACGAAAGTGTCAGATTTGGCGGTAGGGGAGTGTTGGTGTATGGTGGCATCTCCATTGACGGGCGCATAGACCTTTATATCATTCGAGATGGACCTCTGACTGGTCGCTGATATAGGGATGAGATCCTCAGACCTATTGTAGTCCCTTAAGCGGCAGCAATCGGAGATGACTTCATTTTAATGGACGATAGCTGCAGATCACATCGTGTCAGTCTGGTAGAGGATTTTCTTTTCAAGGAAGGAATCGTACGAATGGAATGGCCAGCGTGTTCTCCAGACATGAATTCAATAGAGCACGTTGGGACGCTCTAGGAAGACAAGTTGCTGGCCACCAACCACTCCCACAAACTCTCCAAGAACTGGAAAGAGCTCTTCTGGAAGAGTGGGACAGAATACCCCGACTCGTGATTAATAGCCTCATTAACTCCATACCTCCAAGGTATTCAACGTTACTGGCCGTCCGTGGAAACCATACTCCCGACTGAAAATGATTTTCTTTGAAGACAACACCCTTTCTTATTCTTTTTATCTCATATGCACAAATTGCGTTTTTTTCCGTTTGTACACAAATGCGCAATAAAATGCATTTTTTTCTGCCAAACATGTGTAATTTATTTTCATATAA